>JAUTBZ010150027.1:0-11823 GCA_032361785.1 Lepetodrilus galriftensis
TCTTGATGTTTGTATTAAATATAGTCATGTAACACACCCGCATTTGTATATCTACACTGTACTGTTAAACTTAAGTCTATTAATACTTATAATTGCATTGCACATCCAACATTGCCAATCTTGTCATTCTTGATGACGAACATTTTGTATTAACTTTTTCATTTTACTCTTGTGTGGAGAAAGAGAATAAACAAGTTGAAATTGATAATGATTTTGCAAATCCTTTCTAATCCACGAACATTGATATTGGGGAAAATCAAATTAATTCAGTGTTATTAATAAACGACATTAATATTACTGCTACAATAGCTAAGTCTAATTAATAACTAATCTAACTGTCTGTATTGAAGATCTAACTAATTATCCTGCCTTCATTGAAGGCATAACTAATCTCACTGCCGAACAGTACTGACATGGTTACCCCTGCTATGTGTGATATTACAGAGATATATTGAACCAGTTTCGTCAGTCTTATTGATTAATTTCAGAGCTTACTATCTAATACACTGCCAAGTGAGTATATAGGTGAGGTTTCTCCCAGTCAACGGGCAGTAATAAAGTAGGTCTACACTAACAAAAGGCATCTGGTAAGCTTGACTTCTTCGGAGAAAACAAATTGTCATCAGTTGAGACGTCTTGGCGGGAACTACCCCCAACAAGGGTGCTTGACATTTGCTAATTATCTCCCTTTAAGCACTCTCAAAGAAACTAGTTCCAAGGAAGGTAGATTTTTACTTGTGAAGAGACCTTTATTTTCGTTCTGAGTTCTCTTATGTAAATATATATTTATCGCTGTATGGGTCATTCTCTGAAAAAGTAACATTTTCAACCATGGAGATTTTTTTATCCGAATTCAATTTTAATGGCCTACAATCAATGGTTTGTTTACATATTTCATGGTCAAATGTATTTTTGCTTGAAAGTATGCACATTTGATGTGTTGGGTAACCAGCTACATTTTCCGCGTATCCCACTGGTTTTAAAAATTTAAATATTTTATTATGAGTACTTTGTCATAACTATTATTGATATCTTTCATTGAGCTCCTCGCAGTGTGTGTGACTGAAATTGGAGTGTAATGGGTTCGCTGCGGAACTCCACACAGCGAAATACGCCGTTTGCACTTTTATGTTTTATGTTGTTGGAATTTTCAGAACGTCAGACCAATCTAGCTAGATCGATTTATATTCACCTAAACGTCTGCACAGAATCTCTATCTACAACAATATAATTATATCCATAAATGCGATATATCCATATATACAGAAATACACAGCTGTACATATTGTGTCAGTGATTGTGCGGCCCTCTGTGACCGTGTTGCACATGAACAATGTACAGTAGTTCTCTGTCCAATGGAAACCGACCTCTCTGATGAGCTCTCCAATCATTCCCGTCCACGAACCGTTGGCCAGTTGTCCCCCGTAGCCCCCGTCTTTCACGATCTGTATGGTGTAGTCGTAGCCCACTATCTGGCCTACTCGTACCGCGAGGTCGATACAATATCCCTGGAAACGAGCATTTCCGGTGCAAGGTAGACCATTGGTAGGACACTGTCTGTTGGCAAAGGGCTCCACCTGAAATATACAAAATAGTGGTAGTATGAAATAATAAATATTTATATGCACTTCGTCTAGATCTTTACAGGTAAGGAAACATCTTGGTGATATGCGTATTAGTTGAGGTATCTTCCTTACCTGTCTTCATGAGTTTATAATAACTACTAGGATATAGACAAACTTCTTGAAATATTTTATCATTACTTTGTAAATGTGCATGCGCGCGCGTGTGTGCTTGTGCGTTCAGATTTGAATGCACCTGGAAATTAAAGAACAGTCACCATCATAAAGTAAACCTGAGTAATTCTCCTATATATGGAGAACGATATACTAGTGTCACTGTCAATGTTTGTCTCATATACCACCAGCTGGTTGTTTTTCGAGAATAAATTGAATTGAATTGAATTTGTAAATGGTAGGTATATAGTAGAGTGCAAGACTGAAAGATTGTAATAACATTTATGTCATATATCAATAATACTTTTTCTTTAGATATACCATTGTTTAAACATTCCTCACCAATATCATCGTTACAATACGCGTCCTATTGGCCGGAAGTGGCGGCTCTTCCTTCTTTGGTCTCACCATATTGGTGGTCAGTCCTTCGAGCTTTGACCATGTTCCCACCTTTAACGAAGAATCGTGTCATACATTTAGAAATTGCTTGACAGCGAAGCATATAATTATACTAACATAAGAGTACATTCACGCATTCGTTCCAATTCCTCCCTGTAATTACCTGTACGTCATCACATACAACATGCAGTGAACTGTTATTCTCATAAAATATTTTCTTATAGATTCTTGAGCAACAACGCATCATATTTTGAATAAAAATCGTAGATGAATAGGCGTATTTTCGCCACTCACCTTTCGTAATCTCTGTTTATATTCCAATTGGAAAACATCAAAGCCGTGTCTTTGCCTTATGCCCGTATTGTGGAAGCCAATCTTTCCCGTTCTGCCTTTCGTTTTTACCTACAATGTTAATAACGTGCATGGCTAATATTACTGATGTTGTAAGAGAAACTCTAATATCTTACACGTTCATGCATGTACTGTCATTGAATTGTACTTTAATACATATGTGGTGGGTTTGGATGTACTATATTGCTTTATGTAATGCATATGCAAGGGACAACCTTATGTGGCCTAACGCTCATTTAGCCAAGACAAATATTCAATAATTATCAAACCCGTATTCGCCAACATCCAGTTTTCTGACTCCAGTACATGCAACATTAATTCAAATGAAACACGTCTGTTGCGGTCCTATATGTAAGAACGGTTCTATATGTACGAACCGGTTCTATATGTAACAACTCGATTTTTTTAGGGGTTCTATATGTAACAAAAGCTGTCCTATAGCAACAGGCACTTACGAGAAACTACCGTTTCCCTAACAATGATACCATTAATTGTAGTGATCGTCAAAGGGGTAATACCTTCATGAAGTGTGATACTCGAACATTGTGTTGCAACATGTAATTAAAACTTTATTCTGAATTGCTATACTATTATATATTTACCCTTGTCAACGCTTTTTTGATAGTGAAACCATGTGTCCACGGTTTGACAGGGAACTCTCTACACTTGACACCGGCGGTCTTGTTGTTGTACACCTGACCATGTCGGAAGGTCCGGTATATCTGTCTGTCAGTGGGACTGTCGAGCAGAACATTCAGAGCGCGGACTACGACTTTCATCCCGTCTACAGCCAGAGCTACCTCTGTCTGCAACACACATACAAGTCATACGACGTATTCTATTATTCTTACCGTTTGAAATATCCTCCATCCCCTAACATTTCAGACTTATATTAGGCATAAGCATTGGTCTTTCGTGAATGGTGAGAGTTAATCCAGACTTCATAGGACATGGTAGTTAGAACTATATATATATCAAACAGTGTGTATAGCATTTTGGGGGCATAAACACTGATATCATTGTGGATTATAGTTGAGATATAATTTCAAAGTACATAATTTATCACACATAGCATCTCTGCAACATTATATCCAAAAGTATTCCCACTACACTATGGTCAAAAGAATTTCCAAGGCACCCCATGTATGAGGTAAACTAATTTGGAATACAACATGGAGTTGCTTCCCTAATCGAGATGGTTGCCCGCTCAGGGGAAATAACTCAAAGAGACATGATAAACGAAAATTAGTAAAGTTACCGTTAAAGATAACATAATTCAGTTATATGTTACAACCATATTCAACTGATTACAAAAACAAATATGTTACCATAGTATATGTTAGACTTCATATGCCATTGTCTGTTTGTTTTTAACCAAACAATTACTGTTATGTTTGTGCTGAGATAAGTGACAGCTAATTCTAGCACCTACATTATATATGTGTTAATCATTCTTGAAAAAGAAATATTGTAATTTGAATGCATCTATTTACTTTAATTCAAATCAATATTAGGATGACTCATAACCAATGGAAAATAATCAACGCTTGACGTACCAGTATTAAGTAATAATTAAGTTTTAAACATTTATTATGACAGCTCATGACTGTAATTATTTTCAATCCCAATCAATTATATATTTCGTAACAGGAACATTCAGTAATTGATACATCCCGATTTGCGCTCCTCTAAATTGCTCATTTACTCATACGCGGATATTAATGAATAAGGTATTTGATCGGAATGATAGCAGGAATAATCTGAATAAGAATATAATCGGTTGGGAAGTGGTCAAATAAATAGACAATCATTTCCCTGTTAGACGCACGGACTGTGAGATGAATACAAGCGCAGCGTACAGTACATTACTCATTCAATCCGTTCCTCTGAGAGTTCAATAACTGTTGACATTGTATAATATTCACACAGACTACCAATCCGTGAAATTAAATCGAAATGGGTTTCACGTGTCCTGGCAAACCTCCATCAGGAAACCCGAGCGGTCCGCGAAACACTCATAATCTTCAAACTGTATTACTCTCCTTTGCATAGGAAACTCGCGTCATTTGCTCACCGATTCTCGAAACGTGAGAGGTCGAGGTTTCCCAAACCGGTTCAGGTTTCTTTCGCTACCGATCCATGACATATCGTCAGCAATGTCTTCACCTCTTCCGGTTCTAATTAAACGGAAACCCGTTACATTCACTCCCCCGTGAAGGAATGATTTAAGGTCAAGCAGATCGATATCCTGAAACATATTATTGATGAATCCTGAATTGAAAATGCTGATATTTCCAATGCAGAGACAGTTAAACAAATGAAATGCACAGTTGAAAAGAGAAATGAATACATGATCGGATTCATATTACTCTTCACGAACCAAACAAAAGACGATTAAATACTTGCATAATTTGCTCTTTCTGATGATTACCTCACAGTGAAACTCATTTAACATGCAAGTTTCGCAAATACATTCTGATTAAGGAACATGAGCTAGAACCAGTGATCGAGGATGGCTAACTCTCCAGGGGGTAGATTTCTCCACACAATACCATACCCATTAACGTCGATCAACAGTTCGCGGGGAACTGTGTTTACACTTTGGGAATAGTCAGCTATGAAATTCCATAGAGAGTTTGAATGTGGAACGCTGAATTATCGTTTTCCAATTGTTCAACATTAAGCTTTGTCTTGAATATTCCTTTTATCCTAAAACTTTTAACCTACATACGTTTTTGGGGGGGTTTACAAACCAAATGCTAAAATTAAATCTTAATACATGTATAAACATTTACCCTAAGATGAAAAAAACATGTTGAATTTAATAATCGATCGCAAGTTGTCGAAAAGAGTTGCCGTAACAGGGCAGATAACTCTTTCACGAAGTTGTCGTATACACAATGAGACCATAAGTCTGTAAATGACATTGTATACATTTATGTTGCCTCCATCGCTTCCATATTAACGAGTCCAAAATGATAGGATAACATAGGTCACTGTCCGGTAGTAAAAAAACACCACTAAGTTTGATGGTTATTACAAGAGACAGCGATTCATCATTGAAGATCAGGGGCAGGCACATGAATGTCATTGCACACACCGTCTCGTTGCGTCAGTCTCTCTACTTCAAAAGTCCCAACGTTCGAACCATTCTTCCGACACATGACAGAACTGTTCGTCTTGCTTGTTGCCGAGCACATCTTCACGGGAATAGGCAACAGGCCACATATGTTGTCTTGTCTCCAGATTAATTTCTCTCCTCTTTGATGTATATTAATGATGAGCGTGTGCCGTCTTTCGACATCGACATGATCGCTTCCTTGATATGTCGGTGCAGGTATGGGACAAGCTTTGATTTGATGATGGCTTTGTTACGGTCTGGGGAGGTTTCAATCTCAACTTGAGAGTCCTCCCTGCCAAGTCAAAGGGAATCTCACCGGTCTACGCTATAATGACGAGGTTCTCTAACCTCTAGGCCGAGAAGCTCTGACCGTCATAGTACAGCTTGACGCTGTCTTGACGGCAGAGGGTAGCCTCCATCAAAATATAGGGGCGCGCAATTTGCCGAGTGCGCTAGCGGTGTAGCTGAACAATATGGCATGCATTCGAGAACAAGTTGGTGTCGTTTGATAAAGTGTCCATTTATCTATCTAAAATGCACTTACTTCTAACTTTTTAACGTAGGATAAAGACTGGACACCAGAAGACGACGTGGTATCAACAATCACGATATTGATGAGATGGTTGATACCACGTCGTCTTCCCTACTTGAATGTTATTAGACCTGGTGATACTCAAGATGTTAATGCTAACCTACACACTGTACTGCGACTTCATCAACAAACTTGGTGATGCTAGTCTTCATTGTTGCTAGGGTCCTCTCTACAAACGCATACACAGTGCAGAGTGTAGTGTTTGTCGGTACAGTGAGAACGATTGACATCGAGATAAAACAGTGGCAAGATCACTCGGAGTTGGCTTACACTGAAGGATCCAATGGTTGTTCTGTATCATCTCACAAAATTAATGAGAATAAATCCTGTTCTTTTACGTGCTGAAACGACGGCTAGACTCCAGCTACTTCCCAAGACAATGCGCAGCTCAGCATGTTCATGAGATCGAGAGGCAAGTAAATCACAAGGTGACATATTAATAACATAATTAATAGCAAGGGAAGCGATGTGACTCCGGTGTACTGAGCGCATCCTGCTCAATTTGCGAAACGACATCGGAGTCTTTATAGTAGAAATAAAACAGATATTCCGTTGCAAGGAATTAAACCGGCTGGCCAACTGATGACCAATAAATGTACTTTGTTGTAAAAAAATGATTATATTTGGACATTAATGTTTTGTTTCACTTCATTAACAAAAACAAAAGAAGAAAGGATAAGAGATTAACTTTGTAATAATAGATGTTTTGTTTTACTTAAAGGGCAAGTTGATAATGAAATAAATGTATCCTTTTTTCAACATATTTTACTATGAGCTCATATAATATATGTGCATAGTAGTACGAAAATATTTCGATTATGATATTTAGAATTGGGTTGTTTTTAATAACTGTACGAATATGCACCCATCCGACACCTACATGTTGTTTTCTTTTAATTCATTAACAAAAATAAAATAAATTACAAACGTTCATGAAGAAATGTTTAAACACATTATAAGGTAACGTTCAAACAAAATATGATGAAATGTATATTCCCTATTGGATGCTAACTAGACATATATAGTTAGTTATAAGTAATCGCTCACAAACCGGGCCCCCGATGACGTAGTGATAATCCTCTCTGTTCATCCCCACATCAACTACCTGCAAATACAAAAATAACAACATTCGTAAATACATGTCAAAGATGCAACACGACAAAACAAAGTTAGGTATCTTGTTAGTTATCTGGGACAAAGCACATATCATGGATGTTCAAAAATAAGTCAGAACACACGATGTTTAGGAGCGTATTCGTTTTAAGTATTCGACCAACCCTAGGGTGACGATCGAGTGATGACATTAACCAATGACCAAACACTCATTGTGATACGAAAACCCTCATTGGTTAATGCATAGATCATAATCTTTGGTTAATGTGATCACAGGACCGTTACCATAGGGTTGGTCGATTAATTGAAACGAATACGCTCTAGATGTCCTGCCAGGAATAGGAGACCTAACTGGGTTTTTATTTGCTGTAAGAATATCTATTGAACGTTTGATCCAAATAGTCTAAAAGCAAACCTGTATTCGATTTATATATACAACTTAATTCAAAACCAATATCCATTTGACATTGATTTACTTATCTACAGCAAGTTAGTATGCAATTGTTACAACACGTGTATAATTAAATATTTATGAATATCGTTTGTGAATTTATGTGGATCTAAATTTCATGAATTACAAATGTCATTACAAATGACATGGGATAGATATTATGATCATTTGAATAGACTAATTATCAATAGTATTTGCAGATGGAATTATAAGCTTCATGAAGTAAGCCCTGTTATAATAATGCAATGCAAACGTTAACAACAAAATTCCAGGGAAGAGACTATAATATATTATTGATAATCGTCTTGACATCTGAACGTTTAGATTTCCTGGCATTTTAGGTATTGAAAGCTACGCGTGATCCAGCAAGATAATCCGGGATAACTACGGGACAGGATGAGAAATAATACTTGAACTGCGTGACGGGGTGAAAGGCAGACAGAGCCAGTGGCGCAGACTTGATGAGTTCCAGAAACAAGTTAACGAACTGTATGTGATATACTGTATGTGATATACTATAAGTTTATTATTGGAGAGATGAGAAATGACGAGAGTGTAGTGAACCATTTACACAGATTATCGAAACGTAACGATTTTCGTGTTCTTCCGCATATTTCACTTATTTAAACTTAAATTCGGCGGTACAACTTTTTTCATGATATATAATGAACATTATGTGATATACTATATCAGGGTTATGTCAGAGCGGCTATTTAGGACCAAGCTTATTATAGAATTGGTTAGAAATGGTGAACGTATAGTGCATCTTCACACACAAAAGATTTGTATAGTACATGTACATCATTTACACACACCATTTTTGTAAAGACTAAGATACTTATAGTGTTTGGTTATGCTACATGCAGGTTGATACAATTAATCGAGTTATGTTTAGATTTGCTCGATTAGCAATAATTCAACGATTAATACGTAAGTAGTTGTTATCTTGTAATTATGTTTATGGTCTCAGTAACTTTGAGAATATGTCACATCTGATCCGGAGTAAAATGACAGAAAAAAAGTGAAACCGTCGGTAAATGTGAAAAACGGAAAGTAATACAATAAAGACATTGATAATTTAATTGCAAATCCACGTACGTACCGTATTTATACTAATCACACCAAGGAATCGCACCGCCATTAAACTAATAACAGTGCCATTAAGACCGTCTCCATCTTTAAAAATCTATCATCAACGTATTTAGAATATCATCACCATTGCAATGCATTCGAAGCACGAACCAGGTGCCCATCTATTCATGGCTATCACAGTTATTTGATTTATCAGAACCGACCAAAGGTGTATTAGTCTAGACAGACCAGCCATGCTAATCCACACGAGGCTAACTGTAATATGTCAATGTGTAGAGATTGCCAACGGGTACTACATAGTACTTGCGACATTATCTTGCTCAGCTGTGTGCGGCACGATTACAATAGTTACACATTATTACATTAATGTAACGTACACATACAAGGCGTTCTGGTATTACAATAATTTCCCTACACAGATTAGACTCTAGATGCCTTCTTCATAAGAATCTGGGGGCCTATTCTCGAAACAGTTCGCAGCCATACTATAAGAATCCTTAAGATTGTCGTACGATCGTAAAAACGTTTCGAGAATAGGCCCCCAGGTTATCAAAGGTTGTTGAAACAATCGACAATTGTAAACTTGCATTTCCGTGTGTGCGTTATGGTATTTTCATTAGGATTTCTATTTAGACTATTCTTTTAGAATACTTAAAGAACTGAATACTGTGCTCAGTAAACTATTTTTATTCTAAAAGTAAAGCAAGCTATGCATTGATCAAGGGTTTGATATTTGCATGTGAGTCCGGCATCAATGTGCTGGAAGATTGTCTGACGCGATAGTGACAACAGGATGCGCTGTCTGTACCGTGGCAATACCGTTATCATCCTTGGTTTGTCAGTACCAGCCGATGCTAGCAGGTTTACTGCAACATTTAGCGCTACGAACGTTGCGGATTTCTTCTCTCCTAAGCTAACAAGTCGTGCTATAACTGAAACAATCTTGAAAGCGGCTCTAACCCCCCCCCACCCCCGCCCCCCCACACACACACACAAAAGTAAAATAAAAAGAAAAAAAGTAAACATATATATGTTCCTAGTATCCTCGATGAAAAAAGTAAAATAAAACGTAAAAACATTTATGTTCCTAGTATCAAATGAAGCTTGCATCTAATATACAGTGTTACTACAAACATCAGACCTCCAGGTATATGTGTTTTGGTAATTATTGCTGAAGTTATCCTATTCCTCATGGTGGAAACTATGTAGTACTTAGTGCCTCAACTGGAAAAACGGTCTGTTCAGTGGAAACTCGATTACCAACCACTAAATTCACTCGGTCCACTATCAAGTCACTTGCATTATTTCCCTCCTCAATCAGATTCACAAAACACGGCCAGCGTACTCCGAATGCGCAATCCATATCCGCCCCCGCAGTTACTTTTCTATGTTTCAGGCAACTCCTAAATCTACACACAACTGTGGACACATACTCTCAAACCAATTTGCGTTTGGCATGGGACATTTCTTAAATTACAAAAACGGTACCGTAAAACATGCGGATGTGGAATTACAATTAGTTTGCACACATGATGCAAATACTGAATACATTTCACTAGGACAATGATACGATTAAAAAATAAAAGTGATTATCAATTACGTTGTCGTTTTGCAATTTGGAAAATTGACATTTCCGATATATTTAGATGATTGTTTAATATTAATGGAACAATAGTCGATCGATACATTTATTTGGGTTAATATATGACATTCAGAGAAACACATATTTATTAAATCAATGGCAAATTAACAAGTTTACACTTCAGACTAGGGATTAAGACTTAAAGACTAGCAAAGCGAATATTGGTCACCCATGTCCTTCTCCCATCCATCCAACTCACTACCTCTACCCCCTCCCTTCTCCCATTTCAAAATCCTGGGTTGTTCTTTTCATATATAACAGTGTTATGGTCACAATTGAGGTTAGATACATCAGGGGTGCGTTCAAAGACACAAGCGCTGAGTAGGCCACTTAGCTAAACTGGTCCCCTGTCCCGTGTACAGTCCATACGACTCGTGAGACAGTTGCTATTTTGGTAAGCCGCTTGCAATCCGCTTGCGTCTCTGAACGCACCCTCGATGTAGTGTTCTCCATACTGAGTGTACAATTTAAACCTATTAAACCTACTAGTATATAATTTTCGCATGGCTTGGAATTCGAATCCAACGTATAGATACGGATATCAATTATATTTATCACCGATGGAAAACATAACTAGCACGGAGAGGCCGGTGAACTATTAAATATGCGGTTTCTATGGTAAATACATTCACAAATATATATGTGTATATATCCTATACATTTATTATGCTTGGATAACAATAGGCACTTTATACTGCACTGTTCTGTAATGACATTGTGCAATCAAAACATACATGCAAATCGAATAAGCTCTTGGTCTTTTGAATATTTCATTCTATGCATCACCCCTTTAGGCCTATGGATGCCGTCAAAATTGTGATTGAATGTTGGTGTTAGTATACAGTCTGGTAGATTCTTCGATTACATTAGTCGCAACTGGTTCTGACACTCATTGGTGCGACAACACCACTGGCTATTCTTCGTACGTACAATTACAAGAGACGGTCACCAGTTGCTAATGTTCTATCACATGGTAAGGTTTACCGCTCCGGCTTAATGCTTCTTTCTCCTGAATATTTCATGACCGACACCCTTAGGATGGTTTCTAATGTACAAAGACTGGTCAATGTATAGTTCCATGCCATGCCTTGCAAATACTACAGTTTAACTATACATAAGAAATCCAAAAAAATCGAGGCACTCCGAATCCAACAAAACTTATAATTTAGCAAGCACTCTACACGAACAGGTTTGGACGACCTTGTTGAACCGCAATGTGTAATATCGCCGCGATGTGTAATAGTTACACTTCGCGTCGATAGTCGCTACCGCGATGTGTAATAGTTAACGCAAAGTGTAATAGCTGAGGTGCACATCCAGCCGCGA
>JAUTBZ010150038.1:0-11823 GCA_032361785.1 Lepetodrilus galriftensis
TAAAACACTTGAGTTCCCACTTTTACTCAAAAATGCTTCTAGGATGCTGATTTTGAGATTATTCGTCTAGACTATTATACAGTGTATTCTTTTCCCTTCAGCCACTACCTCCGTACCTAAGGACGATGGTATACGGACTCGCTTAATCGTCGTCCCTTACTGGAAAAAGAAATCTAAGTTTCAGCAGTTGTATCTAGATGACAATAAAATGATTCGCTATCCACACATAAATATGAATACAATAATGGCCATGACATACACGTTTATCGGGAATCGACTGCTCATCAGCACAAACAAGCCCGCCCGCATTTATTCTTCAGTCTTAGATAAACCAAATCAAATCAAAGTGCTCGATAAAACCTTAAAAATGGTCCTAGATTTTGCTGTTGATGATAGGGAAGATTATCTTTTCGTAATATGCGGACATAAATTTAAGCAAGCCTTTGTCAGGATGAGCACTCATGGGAAATCTATGAAGCGTCTTCGTAACTTCAATGACGATTATATTTATTACCGGTCCGCCATTGACGTGTCCAATAAAGTAGTTTACATTGCAACCGGAAACAATATCATTAGACTTACATACAATGGACAAGACACCGGTGTGCCTTTCAATGTAAAGATGCCAAAATGCCTAGCATTGGATGCCATAAACAATGTTCTGTATTATAATTCTCTTACTGATATTCGATCTATAGTTAACAACAGAATTAAGAATGTATATGTGTGCGAAGCCATACCCCAGTATATGATATTTTATAGCGGCGTACTTTATAGTGGCATCTCTGGAAAAATTCTCAAATATCAAACTGGGAATGGACATGTTTCGAAAATCGGAAATGGTTTACATGAAACACTAATTATTTCTCTTGTTCCCTAATTAATTAATTAGTTAGTTAGTTACTAATGGTTAATCAGCTGTTTATTTATATGATTAGTGCGAGTTTCCTCCGAGGACCAGACACTGTATTCCTACATTAACGCTCACAGATTATCATTACAACAATACTACACTACACTATACACTACGTTATACATGTTTCCAATTCCTCGTCTTTGTGTATATGCTTTTATTGTACCTTTGGTATTTTGATGCACGTTGGTGTATTTCATAATTAAAAACTAAAAAAATGTCCGTAATGTTGTTGATTTTTATTCATAGAGAATTCTGATATTGATACTTTTGTTATAATGGTTGTCAGTAACTTGTCACACATACATTATTTGCTAATATATCTTATATATACGTATCACGTTTTTCTGAGAAAAGACACGACTGTACACGTGTTCTTCAGATCATTTATCTTTCCTAAATCCCTATCACCTATTGCTTTCTGCTGCTTGTAACCATGGTAACCGTGTCTAAATGGTAAACATTTGGTATTTTAAAATATGTATTGCTAATTATGCCATAATTACGTTAAACACAGCAATTTAGGTATTATTTTACTATATATTCTATTTTATTACTATAGCTTATAGTTGTCATTACAAACTGTAAATTAAAGATGTAAGATTTCTTACTGTGGTCTCGTATTGCCGTGTTACCATGGTGTCGTGTTACCATGGTGTCGTGTGCGATGAACGTTCATAGTATAATGTTTACCATGACAACTTCTAATTGTATTTCAATCCATACAATAGTTTGCTGTGATGTAATTTGCCAACATATATACTGACACACTATTAAAACGCAACTACTAAGTTTCGTCATATTTATATTTTCTTTGTAGCCACATTGAAACATATCAGTAAAATATGTTCTCATATTATATATACCATGTTAGAATTGATCGGAATATTTTATATTCGAAAACACCTTTTCGGAAATATAGCATGAGTTAAAAACTCAACATTTGACATAGACACTAACATTTTTGTAATGCGGCATTTTTTTCATTGTGCACTGCAAAGTCAATACTTGGACGCATTATGAAACCAGGCTTTTGTTTGAATTATTTCCCGTGCGAATTTTGGACGGCGTAATAACGATGACAATGATGGAGCTTTGTGCATGCTAATATAGTAATGAGATATCACAGAGAGATGTGGCAATGCTCTTTACTGTGCACTTGTACACAATTTTTCGACTGCATCAAACGGTACAACCAGACTGAGAACGTTAGGGATCGTCCACGACCAGGTCAACTTCCGGTTAGTCTGTTACTATGCCAAGACAGGACAGACAGATGATGTGGAACCATCGGCGAGACCTCTTCCTTTCCGCTGCAAAGATGTCTATTCAAACTGTTTGATGTCACTGGAAGGTCATACAAGATGAGTTACGGCTGAAATCGTGTGTTAGAAATTACATCTGTTACATTTGGTGTTGACAAAACCTGACAGTGCTCTCACATGAACTGTGATAAGATCTTTCTTGTTGATCTTTCAGTACATGTTGCTTCGAATTGTTTTACTCAAACGCTTCAGTTATGATATGCTATAAACGTTTTCTAAGCAATACTTGTCTTGTCGCATTTTTAACAGTTATAACTTGAAATTGCGTTTTCATAGAGTGTCAGTATATATATATTTTAAATTGGGGTTTAGAGCCGATTTCAAGATTCTTATTACGTAAATACTAGTATATAAGTGAGGACCATGCTGATCCTGGGATTTGAACCTGGGCTGCTGGATTGTGAGTGAAACTCTACCAACTGAGCCAAGGGGTAACCGTAACCCCTCTGGCTAAGACTAGTAGGAGCTTGTTATATCACACTGCTACATATGTCTACACTACGAAGAACCTGTGGAATCGGTGGTTATTGTCGTTGAAAATATGAGTTCTGCATCATTCAATAAAGATATAGCTTTTATAAAACCTATATATCTGGAACATCATACCAAGTCAAATATACCCCTCAAAATGGGTAGTAAATTCACACAATTTACCCCTCTCCACGCTGGAGGCAACTGGAGATGTCATAAAGAGCCATGCCTATGGCTCCAGCAGGGAGAGGGTTAGTGGCCATGAACAGAACCTTGTTGTATTGGTTCTGATCTAACATCTGTATTTTTCATATTTTTTTCCATTTCTTTTTCTTCTTCTGATGTAATATCTTGATTGGAAAAAAAAAATCCATTTACAATTTCAGTTGGTGGGTGATACGGTTTACACGCAACCTATGGAAATACCACCAGTGGCTCTCCTTGACAATGTCCTACCCGAGGTTTGGCCTCTACTCTCCAATGATTAACCTCCTCTTCCTCTTCTTCACCTTGGTGCTGTTCTTCACGGCAAATCTCATAGCTAACCTCCGAGTCGATGTGGTTAGCAAAAACAAAATAGACATCACCAGTAGTGACATAAAGGCGTGCGTCCTGGGAACAATCATTGTGGTTCTCATCGTGTGGTTGTTTGAAGGTCTTCTGAGGAACTCTAGGCCGTCCTCAAAGATTGCAAAGGATTTCAAGTTCAGAACATTGCAAGGGTTGAAAGAAGAGGATCTGGATGTTGAGGTCTCGTGTAAACTAGTTGATGCTGTTTCGGAAGAGAATCTAGAAAAACTTATTCAGAAACTGGAGGATCACGTAAAGGACAAAAAGGCGTGGACGGTACCTAAAAATAAAAAACGCACAGAACCTAAAAAACACAAACTGAAACACTTTTCTCCACAGTTCAATCCAGGCGATATGATTTTTGTTGGATCTGACACTGAAACGGGCGAATCTGATACTGAAACGGGCACCGATACCGGAACTGAGACTTTGACTGAAGTCGAGATTAGATACCAAACTCTTCAATGTGTTTTGCTGACTCATCAAGATTTGCACTGTAGCCATCTTCCACAGCGCATACCAGTCGTGGATGTAGTCTCTACCATGGAAGTACGTCCGTTATATATCTGCAGGTGTATACCGTACACAAGACACAGGGGATATTACAGCAAGTATCAGATCATCTGGAAGAAGTCTTACTGTGTAAACCAATGCCAGCTTTCTGGACACTATGCCAAGATTCTCTTCTGGAACATCAAATACCTTCTGGCTAAAACATCTCTGAACATGGTTGCCATCCTCGACTATATCCACCAGATGAACGACTGTCTTTCCAAAAACATCATCCACGAACTGTGGAAAGACAACGCGCTCGCACGCGTATGCAAAAATTACGACAAAGATCGTCCAGTGAGGTCACAGTTCGACCACCTGTTGTCCGAAACTGCCCGTAGATGCATGTCTTTGCCAGATCTGTTTGTTTTCGAGAAGTCAAAACAGCGTCTTCACACCTGTGAGTTGAAATTCTGCGATGAATGCACGGACACCGAGGAGCGTGTCCACAAGATCCTGCTGGGACTCATCCGGGAGAGCATACTGTATGTCATTGACATGACTCAGGGGGGACTCAAGTTCGAGGCAGACTCGCGAGGCGAAAAACTCACGAAACACATTGTGTTGAAGCTGGCGTTCTTCGTGGCCACGTCGGGACTGCTGCCGGTCCCGTTGTCGCGGAGGTACGACGATGAAGAGATGTCGAGGTCCGACATGGAGCTTCTCATTGTGCAGAGCGTTGCATATGCCCACAACAAGATCTACGCCCACGCTGCGCTTGACTTGTACGAGCTGCAGGTAAGACAGACGTCATTGTCTTGGAAGGTGCACCAGGTGGTGACTGAGACGATCACGGAGTCTATCAATGAAGTCATGTCTGAATGTATGTTCAATGCGGCCTTAGATGAACTTTGTGCATTTGCTGTGGAGACGGCACAGGCAGATCTGTCTCTGGAAATCCAAGACCACGTACACTTGTATGCACTGTTGTTGCTGCAGAAGACTCTGATGATGCATGTTCCGCTCATATGCATAGCAGAACAGGCGAATGAGGTAAGAAGCAAATTGTTACAGAAACTTCTCGGTGTCTCCGTACAAGCGTGGAACAAAGACCTCGAGGAGCTGCCTCACACTCCAGAGTCCCTCTTGGCGCGGAGCTTCATTGTCATGTACAATGAAAACCACGAAATGAAAAAACTATTTCGTACAAGCACAGAGATCTACGAAATGGAATGTCAACTTAATGAAATGTTCTTGGAAGAAGCTCTGAAGCATCTGCAAAGGGTCATGCTGCAGATCAAACAGGACATCTTCTTCTTCAGCAAAATAGTCAGGTCGTCCATAGCGGAAATAATCCGAAGTTCTGCATTCATGTATCTGTATGATATCACAAACACGTTCAGAGAGGTCGTCCGGGGAAAGGCTATGTCCATGCTGAGGGTGTTCTCCTTGAAGAGTAGAAGCACAACTCATATGGACTTTGTTCTATCACAGAAGCAGGTATACATTGCTACTATTCCTAATAAATCTCAGCTTCTATTAAACGCATACTATCACAGATCGTTGACCTATGTAGTGGTGTAGCAAAGTTTTACCTGAAAAATATATATTTGTTTTGACTACACACGTAGCCTACTTTATACAACCAGTTACCCGGTACTTATTCCACATCTCATTGGTTATCAATATCTTAAAATAACTTTATTGTCACCAGTGGTTATGAAAGGTTATTTTGACTGTATTCAATGAGTATAGTTATCCCCCTTAGTCAGTAGACTAGGGGTGCCATGATTTGCCTATCTCGCGATGTGATACGCATCGTATCACGATACGATGCGTATCATGATTCAATTTTAAAGAACTAAATGGGAAGATTTTCAGTAATAATGTTATATGAAGGTCATTATTTCTTAAAATATCCAGTACAAATAAGACAGTCATGAAGAGAAAATTATAAAACACTTTAAATCCTTGTGAAAAATACTGAAATCTAACTTTAAACTCATTAAGGGCAGAAATAACCTGTTAAAGGCATAATATCACAGTTGATAAACATGTATAATTGGACAAACGAATTTCGATCTGAGACTATATTACACTTGATTTATCCATCCAAAAGTTGTTATTTACTGATGTACTTATCCCCCAGCACTCGATAGTTATAAAACAAATCATATTTTATATTAAATAGGGGAACGTTCCGCTATTTATCTTGTCTTTGATGTATCACTGTTCTAAGAACGAATGTTCGAGCATACAGACTTATATCCCTTATGCATAATATATAAAGAGCCGTTGGCCGTATTTGATTTAAACCGGACTCTAGAGTCGCAGAGGGGTTTCAGTGAAGATTTGTCAAACATACAGCGGTCGAAAGCCTTTTGGAAGTACAAACATGATTTGATGTATGTTAAGTGAATGTACTTTGCAGTTATAGCCAAGAACTAGACCAAAACAATCATAAATATCTGTGATAACGTTTCATGCTCGAGGTGCTGTTATTGATATGAATCTAATGCTACTGACCTAGCTAATACTGACTAATTGGATCAGGGCATATTGAGTCGTGAATAAGGGACTTTTATCGAGTTCATGCTCCGACACACATCAGACATTAGTTCAGATTTATTGACTTCCGGGCAGTAGCACACCAGAGTGTCCGGCTAACTAGATCCCTTCTATTGACCCGATAGTGATGGTTTAGCGAATCGCCTTTAAAGTGGCAATCTTGTTCGAGGTCGCGTATAATTCACAGTTTCATCCCTCGTCCGTGTGTTTTTCTGTAGTCCGGATGCTTAATATAAGGCCCATTTTGGGCCGTTTCGTGCACTTTGTGATACAAGCATGACATTTGGCATACAGTTACTATACTATACTTAGTGATTAATTTTAAAACGGGACCCCAGCTGGATTTGCCCGTTGGCTGTCATGGCGGCCATCTTTTAAAATGGCCGATATGCTAATCGCCATGTCTTCTATCTTGGTTACTAATAATGTAGCATCTATACCCATGTTTTCAGGGTCAAGGAATCCAAATATAACAAAAGGTTCAAGTGTGCACATAGTCAGGCCTACCAATCAAATATCAAGAATATTTCATAATGTATTACCATTAGGAGAACATGAGAAATTGTTTATATTTAAACCTATCGCTAAGCCACGTCCACTGGAAATGTCCCAAATACCGTGGAATTTCTTTGAGCAAATTATTATTTACGACGTAAGTATAGCACAATGGCGGATGCAGAGAACTTAAGGATGACATTGACAATGCCAGTTTCGATGAATAAATAAAACAAAATTCAGACTAACATTTATATTGTATGCAATATGTCGCGAACCTTTTAGCAAAGGACTTACATCGTTAATTTAACAGGCGATAGTTGATCTGTCATTCCGAGCTCCGAGTACGTAATTTGCTGTACGCACCTTTATGTTTTCTTTGTAGCGGTAGCTTCCGACATAATCGACGAGGAAGAAAAGGCCATGAGTGCTCTGATGGATGCTGAATCCATAGTAAGAAGGCCGACTGATAAAGGTTCTGGAATTATATTGTTATGAATCGTGACAAGTATGTAGAACAAATAAACATTGATCTTAAACGCATACTATCATAGATCGTTGACCTACACTGTAAACCTAGGTGTTAACGTTCAGAACATGTCTTGAACGCCATTTCTGTAACACTTTTTGAACGCCCGGACGCGTTCCATTTCTTAACACGCGTGTTTACTTTTTGATCGCCTACATATTCTACTTTTGAACACTGCCGTGGTCTATCAAACTGTATTGAGGACAACCATTTCCTATTTAATCATGATAACTAAATATGCAGAATGATTGTGCAGCAATAGGTTCTAAGCTAGACATGCACTACGCCTGTTGAGTGGGAATAATTAATAGACAGGGCTTTGGAGAAGTAATAATCGTAGATGACATATAGACAATCTGGTGTCACTCTCTGAAATACTTCCACCTTACCGTAAACAGCACTCATCCGAACATACGGGTAGACTTCGGCAGTCTGAAAGTGAGATATAATTTCTTGATTTCATGGTTAAATTAAAGGAGGGCAATCTAAATACGGCGATATATGCAAAGAAAACAGACATAAGCATTTGTATGCCAAGTCAGGTCATCAGGTACAACTGTAAACAATGCCATCCCATATGGATTAGGGATACGAGCTCGCCGGATCTGCTCTTGAAAGTGAGAGTGGGTACTTGAAACACGGACAAGCTATCAAGAATCGACCAGAGGTCACGACTCTAATCGCATTGAGAAACTGTTCAGAAAGGTTTATACAGCTAAAAGAGAGGACCTATTAAAAAACGGAACTGATAAGCGAGACAATGACAGAGTATACCAATTCTTCTCACCTACCATAACGGCTTGCCGAATATGCAGGCCATTGTGAAACGAAGGATTAACATTCTAAACCAGACGGATAGAAAGGAATAATCTGTCTTCCCAAGGGCGCCGCTGCTGGCTTACAAATAAAGATGGAACATACAAGACATTCTTGTCCACAAGGAACATAAGATGTTCGATACGTCGGCCCGGAAAGGAACAGACAAATGCCCCGGTTGACGTGGGTAACCGTTCATTCCCGATAAGAAGTGTAACCAGCTGTAAGACATGTACGCTGTTTTAAGGGCACCACATTGAAATTTATGCATATGAGGAAAACAGACCGGACTCTATACTATGAGAGGGTCCAGAACCAAGTGAATACGGTGCGCCGGAAGTCTACAGACGTGGTTCAGATTGATATGAGGTCATGCATTTTGTCGGGTTTGAGCACTGCGACCAGAGACGTTTTCTGGATAATGGCGCTATATAAATCGTGTAACTTAACTTTACTTAACTCCCAAATGATATACTTTTATATATTTACACTTGGAAAAATGTTAAGCGGCCCCTACTAGCACATTTAAGTGTAAATGAATACTAGTTTAATTGATGTAGTAACTGTAAATTTCTTGAGTACAAATTACTTTACACTGTGAGTGGCAGAAAACACAGATGGAGTGTGTCTGATGATTCAAAGAAGGTATTCGAATGGTTGAAGTAGTCATCCGTGTACGGGCAAATACACACGTTATTAATGGAATTAACTCCTTATTAAAATGTGAAATGTGTAGACATTATTTCTTATATCGATGACCAAACTTTAATCATGCTTAATATCTGTCAAATCCATAACAATTACATATAGGTTCTTATTGTAATTAAATATTACTAAAACTACCATCAATTGTTTTGTTTGCATTTCCAGATATATATAACCCCAAATAATATGAAATGGTATAAGCTATGCTTACGCTTTCAAAAGTTATAAACACATTTTCAACAACGAATGTGGAAAAATACGGGGGCGCTTAACATTTTTCAGGTGTATATATAGCAAGTATACAGCCACTTTGAGATCCTGATCCTGTCAGTACACATTATAAGTAGCACAATATGAACCCATTCTAGTTTTAGAATTGCGGTTGAAATATGTCGTCTTCTATATCTGCTCAAACATTAAAGGTGCACCCATGGGAAATCAGTGTATATGAAATACAATTAAAAATTCATATTCTCAGTACAGAAGCCTTTATAATAACTCTACTGTATAGATAAAGGACGAGAAATGTCGCTGTACAATATCGACACAGCGTTTCACGAAACGTTCGTAAGTTTCTGCACATGGTCGGGGCGTAAACCAGGGTATGCTTTCACGAAGCTCACTTATCCACCAAGAGAACTTAATGCCATAGCTAATACACTACAAAGAGAGCGCTATGATCTCCCTAGCGGATAAGAGAACTTTGTGAAATGATACGCAGGGCACTCAATTTATGGCATGAAATTACATACGCTTTGACTTCCTTCCTTACTGTAATCTTGGCGTAACCTACGGGCTTACCACTGGCTTTGATCTAAGAGGAAATGACGTCATCCTTTACTTACATCCGGTCTACCGGTTTTGACTTATAAACATAGATTCTTCCTCAGAAAAGGATTGGGGAAAAGTTGTCTTACTTACTAAATACGCTCGATATAGCCATATACCGGTTTTGATTTAAATGCATACAATCACAGATCGCTGACCTAGCCCGCATAGTGGTCTAGCGAAGTTTTACCTTAAAATATATACATTTGTTTTGACCACACGTACTTTGTGCAACCAGTTACTTATTCCATATGTCTGACTAGTTATCAATATATTAATATGTATTATTATTTATTAATTAGACACGACGCATATCTATTGATGCCAGTGGTTGTGAAAGGTTACTTTGACCGTATTCAATTATTAGAGTTATTTCCCTTAGTCTTGTAACTATAGTTACAGTACCTTACCAACTGGTTATTCTAGTTTTGCTGGAAATGTAAACTGCAATGACATTTTACCTGTCCTACAGCGGTTACAAATTATTTGACGGTATACAAGCAATTATATGTATGCTAAGTGCAAGCATTTTGCATTTTATAGACCAATTAGGTCCAAAGCGACAGCTTAATCTGTGAAAGTATGCCCTTAAACATAGCCTATTCGTCCAACTTACGAACGTTCGTAGGTACCCTTTCGTGACACAAAATGTTGGCCATTGACAGAAGCCATTTGACGTATAAGGTCAGCATAGACATATGTTACATGCACTTGTATGAAACAATCAGATTCCCTTGCAATATTAGTAGGTTATAGTTTAACTGCTGAATCAAGAAAGTAAACCACTGATCAACGAAGCTACAGTATGCTCAAGTGTGGCAGGGTTAATTACCCAATTATATGCTCAATCATAAAGTTCACCTACCTTTCTGTTTTAACGAGTTTGAATCCGTAAAACCTTTTTAAGTATAGTATTCACGAGTAACTTTTGATAATTGGTTATTTTGTTTTGTTTTGTTTTTCTTTCTTTTTTTTAATTTTTTTTTTTACATTTTGATTGATAATAATGTACATGTCGAGTTAAATAAGTCCACATATTCTCTATCTGACATAAATAACAAGCGGATTGACTTATTTCGGAAGTTGTGTACACGCACGCTATCAGGGATAGGTGTGGAAAGAAATAGATTGACGCATGCAGCCCAATTTCTAATTCGAATTCGGCTTAAAATACTATGGAGTTCGGCTTAAAATTGACATATCGCAAAGCCACGTACGCCCCCTCAGAATGTACTTTAAACTTGCCCACGTGTTAAGCTTGCATACAGATGATAACGTCTACCCAGACAATTGCTAGCCCAGAGATTTCGAAACTTTTCTGAGTACGATTTCATGCTCACCTACAACGTTTTGTTCATGTAAATTCTGAGTTTGAGCATGAAATCGTACTCAGAAAGTTTCGTAATCTCGGGGCCTGGTGGTACTTTATTCCAAGCAATGTCTTCATCACTTCATTTCTACCTGAAGATAAATGACTAAACTGTTGTCAACTGTAATATGCTTGCCTTGTTAAACTAGTGTTTGACGAACATGATCCACATGGCTAATTAAGTTATGGCCAACTTTAAGCGTTGTATTTAGATTGGCTGAAAGGTATTATCACTACGGGAGAGATTGGCAGATCGCGATAGGTTCATTAGGTACAAGATGGTGTCAATGAAAATTATGATTTACTATGTAATTAATGTTATATCTCTTGTTCTTATCTAATTGTACTTGCATACACGACTATGTCTGCGTTTAATAAACTTTCATTTTCGAAATTATTCATGATGAACTTTCTTCCTGTTTTACATACTCATAGATTCCGTATAGAAAATGTGACCACGATTAGACAAACCGGAAGTATAGTAACATCACATAAAACGGTTTGTAAATGTTGTGAGGGCGAAAACAAAATAGAACCTGTATTAAAACTCAGACCGAGAATCTCGGCATATGAGATACAAATCTAATAGGGGTGTAACGATGAATCGAACTATAGATATATCGCGATAGTGAATGGCCCGATAGCAATGCATCGATGATAATTTAAACTATCGATTATTTCCATCGATAGTACCATCAACTATCAATAGTTTCGATAGTGTATTATTTAAAAACAAGACCAA
>JAUTBZ010150049.1:0-11820 GCA_032361785.1 Lepetodrilus galriftensis
AGATAAAAATAAATAAAAATAAAAAAACTATCGGAACTATCGATAGTCAATCATACTATCGCCAATAGTTATCGACTCTTAAGATTGCTATCGATAGATTGCTATCAGGACACACACTATCGCAATAGGTTGACTTATCGTTACACCCCTATAGTGAAGGTATTTCTAGTGTTACACTCGTCGCAAATGGGTGAAAGATTCCCGCAGCGACGTTAAACTCCATATTCACTCTAGTGTTACACTGAGATCAGCCGATATAGTGATCGTGTTTCTGATGTTACACTGAGATCAGCCGATATAGTGATCGTGTTTCTGGTATTACACTGAAATCAGCCGATATAGTGATCGTGTTTCTGGTGTTACACTGTGATCAGCCGATATTACAGTTATTGTGCATCTGGTGTTATCTTAAGATCAGAAGATATGATAGAGATTGTGTTTCTGGTGTTGCAGATTGACACGGAGATCAGCAACGAGTTACGTGTCCGAGGGCTGGAGTGTCTCCTCCGGATGTTCAGTAGCGCGGATCTCCTCAAACACAGCAACAAGACAGCGGAGGAACTCGGGTCAGAACCTTGCTCCTAGAAACTCCGAGACCTTCAGATATTTAGAGAATAAATTATGAGTTACAAGTGATTAACAGAAAATATGTCCGGGGTTAGGGTGAAATTACTACAGTTCCATGTCTAAGTGAGAAACTTTGAGCATTAATTTCAGTACCAGCCTGTGCTAGCACGTTTACTGCAACATTCAGCGTTATGGATGTTGTGGGTTTCCTCCCGCATTAAAATGACAAGTCGGGATATTAGTGAAAGAATCTAGAAAGCCTAATTCAAAAATAAAATAAAAAACTTTAATTAAAATCGCATCTCTTCTCGTACTGGATTAGAGACCAGCTATCTCAAATTTCCCACTGCTGCCTTCCACATTTGTTATTAATTTGGAATATGTACTATATCAACAACAAAGGACGCGGCATATCAGTTACCAGTAAATTTCAAAGCACTACCTTTAAACGGAAGTTGTGGGCCTTTTGACTGATATCCGCGCACCCTGCAATGTTTCCGTGGTTACAGGGACTTGCTGCGCGTTCTGCGGTACCTGGTGGAGATGGAGAAGCTGCACCTCCAGCACTCGGTGAAGTCGTTCCAGGACTGCGACAAGAAGGGGCTCGTCATGATGGTCTGGAGGAACCACAGTCATCAGAAAACTGTGAGTAGACCGTGTGAGCGGTACCAGTGTGCTCATTTAAGGATTGACGCCAAGTGGTTCATACAAAGGTTTGCACATCGGTTTTTACGTTCATACCTCGATGAACACAAAAAAAGATTACAGTCAATCCTTGTAAATAAATAACATAACAAATTGGGGGGAAATTATTTGATTTAATAGTCTGAATAATCAATGATTTTAGTCTAGATTTTAGAAGCGGCGCATTGATATTTTGCCGATGTCAAGTATAGATGACGTCATATATAACGTGTCGTCACAATGACACCTAAGAAAGTTCCAACTAATGATGTCACCTGGACCAATCAGATTGCCGGATTCACTGGATATTTATTTATTACACTATGAGTGTCAATCTCGCCAAAATTGAATCCTGACTAATTGTTGTTCCATCAACCCCTGCATGTGAAATAGACACTGTCAGAATGACTGTGTAGCCTACTGAGTACTGTGATATTAGATGCTCCTACTGGTCTTGGCCAGCGATGGTTAACCCTGTAGTTTAGTCAGCAGAGTGTTGGACTCGCAATCCAGCAACTCGAGTTCGAATCCCAGGATTGGCAGTAGTCCTGTTTGAATGGTGCCTAACCACTGCCATTCCTAGGAATCGAACTCAAGTTGCTGGCTTGCGAGTCCAACAGGCTACTGACTGAGCCAAAGAGGATAACCCCAATGGCTGAGACCAGTAGGAGCATCTTAAATCACACCCAAGTACACAAGTGTACATGTATCCACGTACTGTCGTCTCATCGTTGATGTTTCTCGCAGGGAGTACTGCTGGTAGCGTCGCTGTGTCAGGACTACAACATCTACGACAGCCGCATGTGGAACAGCATCCTCACTCAGCTACTAGCACAAGGACTGGTAATCAATGTTTTGACATACAGTGCTCCCTCGATATAACGCTGAAGTTGGGGTCCATGACATGCCACCCGTGTTATAATACCTGCGTTATATAAACGAATATATTTTTTAATGGGGTCCACGTTGGACCCCGCGTTATATCCGAATCCGCGGTGCATCGAAGGGCGTTATATCGAGCGAGCACTGTATTTGCTTTAATAGGATTTATTATATTCCAGCAGTATGTAATTCTGAAAATTGAAAACAAAGTTGAACAATATGTATTATAATTGTAAATGCAACAGGTATATACTGAATATAACATCTATTATATCTTCATTTATATGTTCAGGGCCACAGCGAAGAGAAGCTCCCGACAACATTGTTAAAATGAAAGTGGTAAGAATATGCTTATTTAAAGGCATACAATTATGAATAATATTTTTTATCAAGAGATTAAAAAAATAATAACTAAAACAACTTAAAATATGAAAATATGAAAATATTTAAAACCTGTGGGACATATGGAAAATGTAGTTTGTTGCACAATATCCATGTGTAGACAAATCTATTGATTTTATATCAGTTTTAAAATATTGTCAGATGACTATAATACATCCTATGTAGTCGTTACATGTATCTTTATCACTAAAATCTGTGCATTTGAACATTATTGATGACAATGATATTTTTTCAGGAGAAACCTGAGAAAGCTCGCCTTCCAGATGTGTATGAAATGTCGCCGACGGAACGACTGACGAGTTTGTCTAGGCACGCCATTGCAAACCTGAGTCATCCCGCGCTGTCAGAACTTTATCACAGGTTAGGAATTAAAAAATACCTAACTCTGACGTTACAAAAACTTTCCGAGTATCATTTCTTAAATTTTGCATGAGGATTTATGAACAAAACATGAAATCGTACTCAGAAATGTTTTGTAGCCTGATGTTGAAATTTACACTACAAAATTTTCATGTTTACCGTCTATTTTCTCAGCTACGTGGAAACGGTCCAATACGAATGCCACGATGTGAAGCGAATGGGCCGTGTGACTGATGGAGGCTGGGAAATCTGTGCTGATGCCTTGTTCGTTCCCAGGGTGCCGTGTGTCGTGTATTCCTTTGGGTAAGTACCTCAGGCGAGTTTAAAGCGATAAACTGCATAAAAAGTTGACCATTTTGAGTATTGATTAATTTTGAGGCGGGTGGTTGGTAGAACATTTGGACATCAGAGCCAAAGGCCCCAGGTTTAAATCATGTACAATACAAGGAGCCTGACATCAATGTTTGCGAAAGTTGCCTTTTTGACTCAATATTGATTAAGGATAGGATGCACTGTCTGTAGAGTGGCAATGCAGATATCATATCATACTTGGTCTATCGGTACCAGCCGGTGTTGTCTATCGGTACCAGCCGGTGTTTGCAGGTGTACTGCAACATTTACTGCTATGGATGTTGCAGGTTTCCTCCCCTACATTGCCAGGGAAAGTGAAAGAATCTTGAAAGCAACTGTAAATTCCAATAATAAAAATAAAATAGATCGATAAATTGTTAAAAGTTATTTCTTGATCTGTTCACAGTATTGACAATGACTTCAGTTTTGATGACGCTATTGCACGAACGTACAAGTGTGAAGTTCATTCATTTGACCCAAGGTGAGTCCCACCGTATCCACCGTCAACACTGTAAATACAAATTAATAAAAAAATACATAAAATAATAAATTGACTAACAGTAAAACGTATACTATAGTTTGGCAAATACTTCATTGAATGAAAAACAAAAAAACTCCATTTTCTAATTTCATTCTACCGAGATAATCTACGAAATAGGGGGGTCAATGCATTTCATGCCAAACTATAGTAGTTAAACATGATAAATAGAATGATTCTCGCTCGGTAGTATATGGGTTAGAGGGTGAATGGTTTTAACAGTGTATAAAATTCCAGCAATTTCACTGCCAGACATGAGGACTGGTAAGTTAAAAAACAACACAAAATATGTACGTGCAAGGCTAAAATTTACCAGTCCTCGCTGAAAATAACCTGTCACGTGCATGCAGACAGGCTCTATTTCGAACACTGGTTTTAATCATGTTTGTCCGTGTGCAGTATGAAGTCTGAAGACTACAAGCGAGACAGCGCGGTGCACTTCCACAAGAAAGGCGTGGCCAGCATCAACGGGAAGACTAAGAAGGGCTGGGTGATGGAGACACTGGGGGCCATCAGGAGTGGACTCGGACATCAGAAGGTGAGTTGGGGTGGGGGCAGACTAAGAAGGGCTGGGTGATGGAGAAAAATTAGGGAGGAGGGAGAGAAGGATTGTTAGTGAGGGATGGTGAGATAGCAAAGGAGGGATGGATGGTGAGAGGGAGGGATGGTGAGATAACAAAGGAGGGAGGGATGGTGAGATAACAAATGTGGGAGGGATGGTGAGATAACAAAGGACAGGGATGGTGAGATAACAAAGGAGGGAGGGATGGTGAGATAACAAAGGTGGGAGGGATGGTGAGATAACAAAGGAGAGGGATGGTGAGATAACAAAGGAGAGAGGGATGGTATGGTTATGGAAGGGCAGTGAAGGTTTTGGGAGAATGTAGAGGGGCTTAGGGAGGGATGGTGAGGTTAGGTTGGGACGTGGGTGTGGGAGGTTTGGGGTGGGTTTGTTAACTTGGGGTGCTGGGGAGCAGGCTATGTAACCATTACCACTCTTGCTTAACATTTGTAGATGAAATACATCTAAGGATTTGAACTTCTTACAAGCTGCTATCCTGAAAATGGACATTAAGTAAAAAAAAATAATTAAAATACTCCCTGTTGCAGACACCACTGACCATCCTAAAGATGGACATCGAGGAGATGGAATGGCAGGTTCTGCCCGAGGTGCTGAAAACGGAATCTCTGGCCAACGTCCGCCAGCTCCTCGTGGAATTCCACACCTGCGAGACGTGTGCGGTCTTCAATCCGCGGCTCGTGGACAAGGAGCCGTCCCGGGACAGATACGTCCTGGCACTGAAGATATTCAAGTCTTTGTACCACCTGGGCTTCCGGATATTCTGGAGTCACAAGAACGCTGCCTGCAAATACGTGTCCAAGTTTGGTATGCAAGAGAGAACTGCTTGTCACGAGATTTTCATGGTGCAGGTCAGCTGATAGGACGGGATGGAGATATTGGGGTATATAATTTACTCAAAAAGTATAATAAATTCATTTATTATTTTTTCCCTCCAGATTTTTATTTATTTCCCAAGCGAAAAATAGCTTTTTATTCCCACCAATTAAAAATACATAAAAATACTAATACTAATAAAGACAATTCCGCTTACTGCCTTGAATTTATATGCTGCAGATTTTTCTTTTTGGGAGCAGATAGTATCAGAAATGACCAAATTAACATTTCCATATGAATATTTTTATGAAGATTGTTATCTACTATCTAGAACTTGTTGGCTTTTGAGACTTGTTGGAGAATTAACCTAAGCTGAAAGATGAATTAGCAATGGAAAATAAACAGGAAATTACAGATGTTGTATAATTGTAATATTTAATTATAACTTTCTACTTCATTACCGTATATTATAACAATATTATCATAATTTAATTATGTATATTATTGAATTTTCAATATTACTGACATCACCAATTAATTAATTTCGTCATTTTAGGAATATTTAATTAAGTAATTGTATTTTATGCATAATGGCACACTACTGGTGTTCCAGCTTTGAATGAATGCTGCTAATACTCATAATAATTAACCCTCTCCATGCTGGAATTACCTTATCCATGCATTGGTCATCTTGACGAGGAGAGGGATTAACAGGTTCGTTATGCATGTAAAATACTTGCATTTTAACTTTTTGGAGTTTAATGAGAAACTATGTTGAATTATATAAAATGTGTAATTACTTTGATCTTTATTCATTTAAAACCAATGCATTGTAATGTATCAGTTTTATGATCAAATCATCTCCATCTACATATTATATACTCTGTAATATTTATTTGATATTTTATGCATTTAACTACTTATATTCCTGGGTATTGTTTCACGAAGCTCTCCCATGGGTGAGATATTCCCGCCGCGACGTAAAACATTAATTAAAAAAACCCGAAGATGTCATTCATTAAGAAACCATAACACTCTCATAGCTATCGGTGAGATAGATATTGAGAGCGCTATGGTTTTTAATGGATACAATAGGTTCGTGAAACGCTTCCCTGGTTTTTATTAATAGGAGGTCCTTCCAACCGAGTGACCAGTGTCTAGTGTAGATTGTGGTGTCCTCTTGATGTTTGTTTGTCCTTGTAATGTCCCGATATGTCCTTCAAGTAACACTCAGATTCAATCGAGAGTCTATAAATATTTGTTATTGCAAATACTTGTAATTGAAGTGGGTGAAATATTCAATAAAACTACAAATAAATAAATTAATAAAAGAAGTAAAATATTTGCATATATTATGAAATTATTAGGACGTACACTTCAGATAAAAATTGGAGCAAGATGTGTTTTTTGTTGTTGACATTTGTGAAGTCATATCCACATGTATCCTATCAACTTTCATAGTCGTTGTCAATGTCTTTGGAGGATTTATTTTTATGATTTTTTAAAACTTTTCTTTTAAGTAGAATTACCTCCAATGCTCCACTGAAACAAGTTCACCTATCATCTTCAAAATGTACCAGTCCCATCTAAATATATGAATGAAGTCAAATTCCTAACAACCAAAATATATATTGATAGATATCTGAAATCCACAGAAAATAACAGGCCGAGATTACGAAACCTTTTGAGTATGATTTCATGCTCAAGCTCAAATTTTATATGTGGATTTGTGAAAAAAACTTTTGAGCATGAAATCGTACTAATTATTTTCTCATAATCTCAGTGCCAGAAAGAAGCAGAGAAGTCAGTGTCCGTATTTGAAGTGTTTTACATTATTCTGGACTCGATTATCAGCCATCTATACTCTCACACGGCTCCAGTATAATTGTCTACCTCCACTGTACGAGACTGTCTGGTTATTCAACCCCCTCTCTGCTGGATTAGACACAGGTACAGCTCTTTAGGTCATCTCCTTGTATCAGGTGGTGAAAGATGCCTGCAGCGACGTTAAAACTCCATATTCGTGCACTCACTTAGGGCATCTCTAGTTGTCTTCAGCATGGAGAGGGTTAACCTGTGCGAGGTGACAAAAGGTTATCATTAGTCCAGCAGGGATAAGGTTAACCTATTGCCTGCCAGAGTAATGATATCACTTTTCTATAAAAGCATCTCTGATTTGTCTTTCGCAGGAATAGGGTTAAAACCAATATGCAGCATCTCTGTTTCTGTACTTTTGACAAATCTTGTGGTATGTTGTGTGTCGTGCTCTACCTACAGCGATTGGCTACTACAGACTCCAGACTTCCATATTACAAAGGTTATGGACCGAGTATCAGAAACTAGTGAACAGACATAGAAATGGAGTAACCAAGTGCTGTGGGTAAGAGCATGGTCGAGTGTATGATAATATGGATTGTTATATGGCTTTGAGGTGCAGCAATATTAATTTTGCACGAATGTATACGTATATTATATTTATGAATGCACAATTGTATATTATATATACACTGTTAATCGATCAAATATTATTTTGCATAATTAATATAGATCTTATTTTTATGCTTGTAAAACTAATGATCTTAGGCACACTTATTAATATTGCAAATCTCTGTACATCTTCACACACCAGCTGTACTTAATTCCATTCAGGACTCAATTTATGTTGTTACCCTGGCACATATCTAGCGAGAAACTTTTGCAAACATTGTATGAGCTATAAATAGAACATAGATAAACATCTATTTCATTTGATAGGTTTGTACACCAAATTCATAGGGAAAATGATTTTATTGGTTGATTGTTTGTGCAAAGTTCTCTATATGTGTGGCAGGGGTACCGCATGAATCGAGTCTTGAACGGAATTAATTACTCCTTTGTTGTGAGGATGACATAGTTGTGTAAGGGTTAAATATTCCTGCAGGATGAAATATTCCCGCAGCGATGCAAAGTATTAAATAAATATCTAGCATAATTTGAATTAATTCAAAAGTGTAATTCCATATTTGAATCATTTTCCAAAAGCTATTGTGTTTGTGATGTACATGTATTTTGAACACATTTTTGACTGTTCACGTTTACAGTGTATCCTGCTTGTGAAAATTTGTATAGCATGTGTATTGATGCATTCAATATAAAAGAGATAGATAATTCATATATTTTATTACCGCGATATGACAAGATATAAATTCTAGGTCCGTCCATTGAAGCATCATATTCATCCATTGTTGTATTGGTATATCATATATAGTAGCAAAAAACCCCAAATAATTAATAATTTGATTCTTCAAGTATTTCGGTTTTGATCTAGTATTAATTTATTTTGATCTTTCCTTTAAAAACTGTAAGACCTGGAAACTATTTGGAATATCGTTATGAAACTTGACCACACATGTACTCTTTTTTTTTGTTTTAAATGTTTGGCTTAGGGACTGTTTAGGGATTGGGTAAATCATATATTTTTATCTTGTTTTATTAACCCCTGGTGGATTTTGAAATGTTAATGGTTGTGGACAAATTTTGTTTCCTAGTATTTGACTCAATCATGTTGATGTTCATGTAACAATGGACAATGCTTATACAGGGATGGAAACTTTGCTAGCCCGAATAGTGATACAAATAACAAATCTTTACAAAAAATATGAATTCCTACCTTTAGCATTGGGAGAAATGGCCCGGGCTAGCAGGAAAGTGTTAATTTCCATCCCTGCTTATAGCCTCAGAATATTATAGGAAATGTTCTTATGTTTAATCATAGAATTTTTGAAAATATATCACAACGAAGAAGTTTCCATATTGTATTTATGAAAGAGTGCCAAAGTAATAGTGATGATTTTAGTATGTATTTGAACTTTGTATTTATCATGCCATCACACAATTTTTAGCAGAATGATATGTGAATTACATGTTCTCTACTTAGTACTTACGATGTTAAATTTTAGCAGACGTTGAAAGATCATCAGGTACTGTAAGTGGACATGAGATAGTCCATGATTCATTTAAGATCTGGCGACATACTGGTCAAACATATACAGTGCTCCCTCGATATAACGCCCTTCAATGCACCGTGGATTCTGATACAACGCGGGTTCCAACGTGGACCCCATTTTAAGAAAAAAAGAAAATTTTATTTTTTATTTTCTCCAATTATATTCGTTGATATAACGCAGATATTATAACGTGGGTGGCATGTCATGGACCCCGACTTCAGCGTTATATCGAGGGAGCATTGTAAATGCGTTACGTAGTGACTTGTTCAATTCTAACGATTGACCATCCATAAGCCCCCGGTATTGTTCATGAAATAGTATCTACAGATATTTTCGTGGCTTTAATTTTCTTGGAATGTATTTCATCACTGCACATACCGTAGTTCCATTTTCAAACCATACTGTTTTGTTTTTAATTTAACATAACATTGATCTGCAATTAGCTAATGCTGTATCTCTGATTAGGTGGTAACCAGACATGACCCAGACGAGACTAGCAGTCCCTATGATATCAGTTCATTCAGTGTAGCAGTTGCTGTATGGGTGAAAGATTCCTGCAGCGACATAAACCAATCTCATTCACTCTCAGGTTTACAGTCATACTGAGTGTTACAGATGTTGCAGGTTTCCTGACAAAAACTTACAAGCTAGCTACACGCAAGTGAAATCTTGCAGGTGGATGTCGTCGCGTATATGTGAAATATTCCTGGTGTGACGTAATGGACTGATTAAGTCATTGAAAGTAGCTAAAAATATTTACGTTTTGTATTAACCCTCTCCATGCTGAAGGCAACTGAAGATGCCATACAGGGTTGTACCTGTGTCTAATCCAGCAGGGAGAGGGTTAATTGACTAAAAACTGTTTTGTGTAAAGTTAGCTTGGTATTGCACATTCAACGATTTTGTAAATATTATCTCTCAATTTCAATTCAACTAAATAATGATTACAGTACTGTTTGTTCGTCCCGTTTAAAAACATAACTTTATGAATGTAATAGTGTAACAATAGTGTAGCCCTTTGACTCCTTCTAGGGTGGGATAAATGAACAAAATATTATTATTATAAATCAAAATACCCTAGTCAATAAATGAAAAAAGGTGTTGTTTCACATTTTCATCGTCTATTTACAACTGACTTGATCATCCATAGTTGTTATTGTTATAATTTTTAATTTGATCTATCATCATTTTCCACAAGTTCACAAAATCAACTTTTATCACACTCATTATGAAATATATGAATATGGGATTGAAGTTTCCCGAAAGTAAATGGCTTTTTCATACCATGAATGATTACATTTCTAGACCTTATGATTGAAAACTACATGATTTGACGTTTCTAAAGTTGTAAAAGTATTACAAATATATCTATTCTTGTTTCTTTGTATATTTCATATTTATATTATTGATTTGCTATAAATTTGTCATTGACTCTGACACTGTCATAATGTCTGTTTTGATTACTGTACAATATAATATTAACATTAATCTTGAGAGAAAGTTGTCATCTAATTGGATGAAGAGCACATAAAATACTCATTCATGCATGCCATGTGTACGGTATGTATTCAAGGGACCATGCTCAACTGTAAATATTTGTAAATACGAAATAAATAAAATAAAATCAGCTTATTTTGGGTCTTATTTTTCAACAAATAATACATTCATTTGGTTTCTAAGTCTCGTAGCTATGAATGGATGTTCGTGTTTTTCTTCCAACAAAACGATCTGTGAACATCAAAGCTTGTTGGACAATGATGAACAAATTGGTATCTGGTACCAGATTCTATATCTTGCAAAGCTGAAGGTTGTGTGCCACTTTTCATTCATCGAGTGGTTGCTGAATGACTAAGATTTTTATGTTTTCAATCATTTATGAATGAATGATCATGTACTAGTAGATTGTTTGAGTTCTTGATGTCAGTTTTCATTGGTAGGCTAGGCCCCAAAATTACGAGACATTTTTTTGAATACGACTTAATGGTCAAGCCCAAATTTATTTGGGGATTTGAGAACAATAATGTTTCACAATTTTTGGTCCAGGGGGCCTATTCTCAAAATTTTCTTGCGATTGTACGACAATTCTTATATATATAAAACGATTCGTAAGAATGTTTCGAGAATAGGCCCACTGATCTGTACAGCGTAGATCCTTAGACGTCGTGTGTGTCACTGATGATCTAAGCCTGGGACACGCAAATGTTCCGAGATGTCAAAAGTACAACAAACAGATGGCTATATATTTCTCTTCAATGATTTATTCCTTTGTTTGGCAGGTAGAGAGAACAAGCTTGAGATACAGAAGCATTCAGATCTATACTGAAAGCCCAGATTGTTCAAGTCTATATATTAACAAATAACTTATCTTTATATGGACAGTTTGGTTGGCTTTTGTCAGCAAGTAATAACCCTTTGGACTGCTTTTCACTCTTCAGATATTACTGTGAACAATTAGTGTTGTAACAGATCACCAGTCGAAGAAACATTTCCATTTTCTTGGTAGAATATTGCTTCGTACCAAAATTTCGTATTGAAACGATCCTCTCATACTTTTCTTCATGTACACTTTTAAAACAATAAATTCCCAATATTGTGGAGGGCATCTCGACACTGGGTTGGGGGGGGGGGGGGGGGGGGGGAAAAATAATTTAAAA
>JAUTBZ010150060.1:0-11819 GCA_032361785.1 Lepetodrilus galriftensis
TTATTGCTCCAATTATCATCTATTGGTAATTAGTAGGTGTTCTTTATTTAAAATATGCCATAATCCAAATAAATCACAAACGCGTAAGCACTACAGCAGGGGGTAGGCAATAATAGGTCCTGGGCGATAATAGGCCCATAACCAGTATTTCTTTACTACAGTAATCAGAACTTCATAAAATGTATTTTAACAATTTTGATTCTTTTCTGTTTATTGCAGTTTGAAACTGGGCTGTGTGAGGAAGAAATAGTATTTGGAGACCTGGAACAATCACAGAAATCATTAAAAACAGGTAGGTTAATTACACAGCAACAGTCTGCTTCAAACAAAATGAATAACATTTATTATTTATTATTTATTATTAATATTATTTTTATTATTATTATTAATACCACCATTATGAGGCCCAAAGGGTGTAGTTATTATCGCTGTCATGTGTACCTTGGATAGCATAAGATTCTGATTTAAATGATTTTGGCCCCATTATTATTTCTATTGATTATTCTGTTTTTATTTTGATAGCCATTTCTGGTATGTCCATTTTTATTTTTATTTCTATTATTATTTTTATTTCTATTGTTATTACTATTACTATTGTTATTTCTGTTGTTATTACTGTTGTCATTTCTAGTTCTTTTGTTATTTATATTGTTATTACTATTGTTAGTTCTAATACTATTATTATTTCTATTATTACTATTGTCATTTCTGTTGTTATTACTAATGTCAGTTCTATTACTATTGCTATTCATATTGTTATTACTAGTGTCATTACTATTACTATTGTAATTTTTTATTGTTAGTACTATTGTCATTTCAATTAATAGTAATTTCTATTGTTATTACTGTTGTCATTTATATTGATATTATTATTATTATTATTATTATTAATAATATTATTAATATTATTATAATTATTATTATTGCTACTATTGTCAAATTCTATTGTTATTACTATTCTATTGCTGTTGTCATTTCTAATTCCTATTGCTATTACTATTATCATTTAAATTACTATTATCATTTATATTCCTATTGTTACTTCTGTGCCCATTGCTATTGTTATTACTATTGTTATTTCTGTTGTTATTTCTATTGTTAGAGGTCCTAGGGAAGGCGAAGGAGCGGGAGTGCAATGCTCAGAAAGTAACTGATCTTGATTTAATGTGAGTACTCTAAACAACACCTATCCTGTGAGGGTGGGATTGTATACTGGTAACTGTGGCATGAGTAATCAGTAGGGGTGACTATCGAAGGTAATTTCACTATCACGATAGTATTGTGATAGTCAGAATTACTATTACGATACTATCGCAATTTGACAAAGATATTGCGATGGTATCACGATAGTACTTGAGTGTGCAAAATGAATGCTGTCAAATGCATACAATAGTACGGGTTTGTTTACATATTTCATGGTCAAACATATTTTATTGGATAACTAGCTACATTTCACGCATATCCCACTGGTTTACACTATTTTCAGACTTTAATACCCCTCTAGGCTGCAATTGACGTCATTAGTTGGAATCGGGGTCAAGTTGGAGTTTCAGAAAATAAGCAGAGATAAAAATAAATAAAAATAAAAAAACTATCGGAACTATCGATAGTCAATCATACTATCGCCAATAGTTATCGACTGTTAAGATTGCTATCGATAGATTGCTATCGGGACACATACTATCGCAATAGGTCGACTTATCGTTACACCCCTACTAGTATTCGCATACTCGCAGATGATTCCAAAATCAGTATTTGTAGCTATGGCTGATTTACAAAATATTTAAGCAACCAGCATCATGTTAACATAGCATGGCCACAATTTCATCGAAGCATACAGTAAACAAGCATGGAAAAAAGTGATCTTGTCTACTCACAGCTGCCAGATCCCATATAGACAGAGTGCTGGCTTCACCACCAACTATCAGGGTCCGACCATCATGTAACAGTTTGATGGAGCGGATGTAGTTGTCTCTTTGCTGAAACACAATAAGTAGGTATGAGAATGCTGTTCAAATAGTTATTCACCAGGGAACATATCTTACTAAGAAATTGTTATGTTACTAGGTTTTGAGAATAGGGGCTCAGGTATATAAATTATGAACAAATAAGATACAAAACTTTATTGTAGCTAGTTAAATGTTTAGGTACAAGTAGATTTGGGATAAATAAAGATAGAAACCTACCAGACAGTCGAGCTGTGAGACGGGACTCTTGTTACCAGATTGACTGATGTCCCAGACCTTCACACAACCCTGAAACACACAAACGTACATCAAATACATTAGTATTATCTAGCAGTAAGATTACATTAGTATAATGGAACCGTGATATACAAAATATTTCCAACAATATTAAACTAAAAATTGTGATTTCAGAGACAATTGTGATTTCAGCGGAAAACAAGCCATGTCCAGTGCAAATATATCGAACCCTGAACAATTAAATAAAACAGATTTCCGCGGATCTGCAGAAAATTGCCATGCCTGTAAATTCCATATTCTATGAAGATATTACCTATCTACAATAAATATAAAAGAAATACAATGTGCGTACCTTTCCACCCGTGTACACGTGACGTGTTGGGTTGCTAACCGTGACGGCGCACACAACTTCCCCGTGATTCAGTGTGTTGATCTGCCGTGCATGACGTGGAATGCCTGGACCAATCAGAGCATCCGGTGGAAACGGCACTGGCTGCATCTGACCATCAGCGCTTACATGAAAAGAATACGCTCTGAAATAGAAAACAACATGTATTATCGAGTATTTATTCTTAATGAAATGGCAAATTGCAGATGCTTTATTGAGTATATATTTTTCTCAAAACATAAACCTACTCAGCATAAATCATCCCCACAGATCTATTCTTATTTAAATATTACTTCAAACAGATTCCAAACTGAAAAGTGGTCAAACAAGAGTTGCTTCCCTTGTATACATTTAGTGAACGTGAGCTGCCTTACAAATGCCGTGCAGAAAGATTTCTTGCTATATAAATATATATGTATTAATAAGGAAATATTTTATGAGAATTATTTCTCATCACTTTAACAGTTATTGCACACATTTGACAGGTATCACTTTAACAGTTATGACGTTCAAATTCATATATTCTCCATTTGTCTAGACAGCGATGATGATGATGATGATGATGATGATGATGATGATGCAGACGAAACATGGCTGAACCAGACAGTGTTAGTAACAGTAGCACAAAGCGGACAGTGACATTGACATCAATTAGAGATACACAAGATCATTCACAGTTTTCCACCTAGAATATTGCCTAGCGAATATTGCAGACGAAACAATGCTCGACCAGACAGTGACAATGACATAGATTAGAGATACACAAGATCACTCACGGTTTTCCACCTGGAATATTGCCTAGGGACGGCCTCATTGGCCCTGCACTGTGAGAGGTCGGCTCAAAGCCCTGAAACAGAATTTGTATTAATGGTATTAATATTACATTTATTACTGGAGGATAGGTTCTACTAGACATTGCCAACATCCTAGTGTGCCTCATATATAGGTCGATGAATTGAATTATTCCTTTACGTCGCAGCAGGAATATCCCACCCATAGGCGACGACCTATATATCATATAAGGACACAGAAGATAGTCACTTCAGTGACACCCACAAAAGCACGTCTAGTTTAGATAAAGTTAGAAATATTAAAAGACAAACAGGACTGTGACAACTTAATAAATAAAAGCAGCGCAAGCATCCTCGTACTTTAACTATAAAACTATACTTTAATACAGTATATATAGGGGTAGACGGTACTCTATCCTTTAATTATAATCACATACAGTGATATAAAGAATACATACATTTACAGTACACATGTAAACAGAGATATTAAGGAAACATACGCATCTCGTGTTTAATGAATCTGTCCCCCGTATGTAGTTAAGTAGGGGTGCGTGATTTTACCTCTTATATCGTGATACGCTATTCTGTATTTGTGAATCGATTAATAATTTTAATGTGAATCCGCAATCGATTTCTAAATACATGTTCAGATCAATTTGTTTTCATAATATTCCTGATTTTAACAGGTTATTTCCGTTCTTATTGAGTTTAAAATTAGATTTCAGTATTTTTTACAAGGATTTTAAGTTTTTTATTAACAAAAATGACTGACTTATTTGTACTGGATATTTTAAGTAAAATATTACCTTCATATAACATGATTACTGAAAATTTACTCAAAGTTCTTTAAAATTTAATCGCGATACGTATTGTATCGTGAGCCTGGTATCGTGATACGTATCGTATCGTGAGATAGGCGAATCGTGGCACCCCTACTTTCATACATGTACAGCTGGTAAGAAAAACAAATACTAGTACATGTAGTTGGATTCTAAAATCAAACATACAAAGTCTGCATATAATGCTGGGACAAATATGACATGTTTTAACCTTCCTGAAGAAAAGGCAACTGAAGATGCCATGTTTAGCATAGGTCATGGCACGTATTATAGCTATAAACACAATCCAATCAGACAAAAACCTCATAGCATCACACCATGATTATTATGTGTTTGATCTTTCAATCCGTTAAAAATTGAAAAATCGGTGTTGCGTTTCCTATGTGCTTCAGTATATAACAGCAATTAGTTGTGAGAACATGAACATGCATGGCATGTAGATTGAAATTCCCAATAATAGAGAATTGTATTCGTTTTTTTGTGTGTCACAGCGAGAATGAGTACATTACCAGCTGATTACAATCAGTGCCTCAAGTCATGATCAAATATAAATGAGATTGAGATTTGTTTCCGCCAAGATGCTGACATAGTACTGAAATAGTCCGGTGTTGTTGTAGTATAGAACTATAAATAGGAATTGCTGGTTAGTTGTAGAAATTGTCAGGATATTGGATGTCCGACTGGACGTTTTCCGTGCTCCATATTCGTGCTTAGTTAAACCGGATGTTCCGTAGATCTATGCTTCATGCATGATGTAGATACATCATTAGTGCTGAGTTTGTATGTACTTGTATAACACGTACCATACATCACACTACCACAGTAGTGATATACTGAGGTTTACATTTCATTGTACGATGGCATGTACTACTAATGGGGTTCAAATAAACGCATATAATATTAGAGAATCACGTAATAACGTGATCATTCCGATGTTGTTTGGTTGAATTTAGTTTGGAGCCGCTTTGAAATATATTTTAATTCATATCACGACTGGCACATGCCCTGTTTTGTAATATTAATCCGAGTGTCCACCTAGTTTTGGTGCCAGCCCATGGAATATCCTGCCACAGCCAGAACATACTAACTTCGAGCTGACCATCCATTGCTTTACCAATAATGCTAAGCGCAAAGCAGGGGAACAACAACTACCGTATTATTACGTCTTTTGAGTATGTAAGGGTTTCTAATCACGAGCTGGGCGGAAAACAACTCTTTATTGTTGTACACGGGTAAGACGTAAATAAAATGTTTTGTATTTATGTCTGTCTGTATGTCTATTTATTTGTCTGTCTGTCTGTGTCAGTACTCAGGGATTTGATAAATGATAAATGTTTCGTAAGCTCGTAGCTGGGACTCCATCTATACGTTTCTCCATTCAGATATAGGCCTACTTCATTGATAGTTAACTATGTGATAAATGTTTCTCCTTAGCCCAGTGGGTGTCTGAATGCATTTTAATTCAAATTAATTATTGAATCCTTTAGTCAACGTTCGCCGCCATAAGACATTAATGCAACAGTTCTGTCATTATTTATTATCAAACAGTGTGACGATGTTTACCATATAATTGTTAATCAATATTGGATACATTCTGAGATATTAACGACGTCAATGAAATGAACCCCATGCTGAATTATTTGTCCAGCTTGTATTCCGATTTCATCATGAACATTAATGTTAGTTGCCGGTAACAAATAATACCTTGACAATGTATACATGCTGTGTGGCCACGTATGTATTTATTCTAGGTCGGATAGAATCTGGCTTCTCTCAATGAACCACCCATGCTGATAATACCCTGTATACGTAGATATGTACGTCATCATCGATATACCACCAATGTGAACATACCACATATACACTGACATCCGAACCCCTTCCATGAGGTCAAATTAGCATATAATAAATTACACAGTTGGTAGACTTATAGTTGTGTTCGTGTCTAGTTCTCGACAGAGGTTGATGGGGAAGTATTAAATATATTGTTTTCCAAACGAAATGGATAGGTTACACGTCATTACAACTTAAATGAAAACCGCTCCAAGATAAGATAAAGAAAGTATTAGTAGAGAAGAGAAGAAAGAAAGATGAAGAATGAAAGATACGCATACATGTATACAGTACATATTCTATATAATTGTAAATGAAAAACTTGAAATTTAACTTGAACTTTGTAGGTATAGCGTATGTCTTGCTAATATAATTACCACCATTATATGTTGTAAGATAAACTACATCCATTTAGTCCATTCAAGAGTTGTGGTTTCTTCATGCTGGAAAATATCATGTACAAGCGATAGCTTCGAATTATTATATACGCAGGATTAAAGTTGGTAATTCAGTCTCTTCGAGGGTGGCTGATCAGGAAATCTTGTATGGTCTCTGAAATTGACTATGGCATTTATTATAAAATTAAATTGTTAATAGCCGAAATGTTATGTAGGCGACATTTAATATGGCGCTATTTTTTAATATTGTATGTAAACATTACCAAATCCATTACTACCATCCTCCTCAAACGATTTTCCCTTCGTTATCGAAGTTTCCGCTTGTACACGTAGATAATGATAATATTACCATGACATTAAACGTAAATATACTCACATATTGTATATAACATGTTTTCACATTCAATTAATTTTGCATGACAGCTACAATACATCACCCACGTATTCAATTATAGTGGACGTATATAGATCCTTGATTAACTCTGTGTTTTCTTGTGCAGTTTTGTGATGCATAGTCTTTTAGATACGCGGAAGTGAACTACTGTACATATATCAGTCTTCTATGAAGTGCAGGTTGTTGTTGTGAGAATTTACTGAAAAAAGCACAGATAATGGTGATTTATTGAGAATCTACAGAATGGAGGTATGAACGTTTCTGAAACTATACAGACGGTGGTAGGCCCTATGAAACTTACTAAAACTATAGAGATGGTCATACAAGACTTAAATATATATCCTCAAAATTACGAAGTCAATAGCATAGCGTTTTTCGAAATGTGTGTACTATACTGCCTGATGGCCTATTCTCAAAACGTTCTTACGATTGTAAGACAATCTTTGCGATTCTTGTAGTATGGCTACGAACTATTCTTAGGCTAAGAAGTTCGTCAGAACTTTTTAAGAATATATTATTCTACTACATCAGAAGGGGGAGTGGCAGCGCAATGGTATACAACGTATGGACTTCAAATCCCGTCGCGCCAGCCCGGCATCAATGTTCGCGAAAGTTACCTTTCTGGCACGATATTGATGTGTGTACAATGCAGTTGCCATCCTTGGTCTGTCAATACTAACCGGTGCTTGGAGGTTTACTGCAACATTCAGCGCTACGGATGTTTTGGGTTTCCATATGCCCTAAGCCTTGATGTGTGTGAGAATCTTGAAAGCTGCTCAAAAGCCCAATTTAATATAATATACACATCGATTTAGGCCTGGACTACAGTTACGACAGATGTCATGACACACTTGCATCACCATATAGTAGCTTCCCAAAAGTGATGTATCATCGCATTAATAAAACAATGTTGAATTCCCAGAATAATAAACCCACACGCATTCTGACATGCTTCGGGCGAAGATTAACGGCATCGCCCATACTCTAATTTCTTAAATAGAAAGCCTGGTGTTGACATAAAGCCAAAAGCTACGTGCATCAATAGCAGTGATGCCTGATTAGGTGGATCTAGCGGAGACCTTCCAGGTGTGTCGCTGGCCAATGTTGGCACTGTGACTGGCCTACATCTCGTATCGACTCATATAGTGCCGCTGTAAAATATCGCAAGCCAACCCATTTGCCAATATATCAAGATGGCACTTAGCTACTAAAATGGACAGATTGATTGGGTGAAAATAGATACTACATGTGATTTATTACTCTTTTGATTAAACATAGAACGAGGAGGGGAAAGTGCAAGGTTGCGCTGTAATTCGGGTTTCAATGTAAAAAAATCCAGCTACATTCACAAGTGTATCAACAACAGTAATACGCGTATGCTCCTAGATCAGGGTCGTTACGTGGATGATATAAATATGAGATTGTATGCTATAACTCATGTGGGAAGTGGGGAGTGAGCGAATCCAACCTCCAGGAAATCAACGTAATTCTATATAAATATGTTAAACATGATTACTGAGCGGACATGGATACGTTTAATTGATGGTCACGAGGCAATCAGTTTCCAAAGCCACTCTACTATTTGTATAGATTTGCGGACGTGACACTGCATATTTTCCCCCATACTGTTCAGTACGTTGTCAATGACAATGACGCGAGAGTGCCCGCGGAAACCTACTTAATACTGCAATAAACTCAAGATGTCATCATGGTTTGTGTTTATGTTTTTATGTTACGAATAATAAAATAATAAATGTAAATATTTTCTTTGAAAAGTATGTATATTATGTATCTATTAGTGAGATTAATAGAGAAGAATAGGCTACATGTAGTGTAATTAGTAATTGCTAATTTATTTATATTTCTGTACAGCCATTCCAGGTGTTACGGGGCGTTCGTGCCCCGCCCACTAGGATGGGGTTTACACTGGCATGACTAACAATTAAAAGGTTAAACTTATTTCTAGATCTGAAATGCGCCGGATAAATTCATCACTGAAACCAGATAATATTATGTTTTAAACTTGGTTGGTTATAAATGAGAATACTTGTGAGAATCGACGATTTTGAGATTGGACCTCTACTATGTTGTCATCGTTCACCAAAAAGGTTCATATGCGTATAACTTTTATCGTTATTGATATTTTTTTCTATATATTTTTTTTAGGTTTTGTATACCTACTTCATTGTAATAGTGACATGACTTGGTGAGGTGTTTTTTTCTAGCTTCGTGATGTGAAGTGATGGCGATGAGGCAGCGATTTCGGGAAACTCCGTATCAAGATTTCTCTCGGATCAAGAATTCCGTTTTCATTCGGAGAGCGGCAAGGGGACGTTACGACAAAGATGACATCTTCACCGACCCGTCTTTCCCCCCAGACTGTTCGTCTCTCACCTACGTGTACAGCGGCGACGACAAGTACGAGAGGACAGTCTTTACCAGACCCACAGTAAGTACATATTGGTGGTGTTCCATTGACAGTCTTCGACGCACGTTCTGGACATGTGCGTCCAAGACTGTCGGTGGAACACCACCCTTGCCTAGACCGCGTGACCTAACTCCGATTCCTACGTATAATAATGTAGTAAGAGAAGAATTGTACCCTTCCCTACGGGAGATGCAGTAAGTAGTGCGCCATTGGACACCGCCTACTATATAGTAGGCTATACATGTATGTACAGACCTTAGAACGGTTATAAGCTAAAACTAATGTATAGTATAGCGATAACAGTATTTTGTACAATCAGACATACATTAATTTTGTATCGTGGCTCTAAAATTTGACTTACAATGAATGGTAACTGTTCTGAACAACGAAGCCCAGTACGAAAGTTACGAACGGAAGCATAGATATTGTACATACAGGAAAATGTACAGTTGTCAATATATAATATGGGGTTATCGTATAACAGTGGAAATGCCAGGAACTTTAACGTATCACTAGAAAACATTGAAATACAGTATTGCATCGTGACAAGCATCTTTAAAAGATACATATATACATGTAAATTTAGTTCACTGATTATTCGATGTAACGGACTATGTAATGTAATTAAGGGACAATAGATCTAAATGAGTTTCCCTAATAAAACTATTCAAATTGCCATGAGATATAGTAATCTCATGAATCCAGGAAAACTCTCAGTTTCGTCTTTCTACTTGTAACTGGGTGAACAACATGCACGACCAGTCGTTGTTGGACAAACAGAACTGCAACAGAAACGTCCTGAAGAAGGGATGCTTGACCCCCGAAACATTGACAGTAAATATGTAGATCTAATAGATATATTATGTAATCCTTAGCCGTGGTTGATATACTGGAGGGAAATGTTAACTATGGCTTTTGTTTATCATTAGACTGTTATCTCATTTCCTCTCATTTATAGCTTCCTCGTATTGTTATATTACTATGTAAGTACCTTTAATTAGTACGAGTTATGTCAAGTATTGACATGCTAGTCTAGACGGTAGTTGTGGTGAACCATAGACAATGGGACTACTAACTAACAATACTATAAGCCTAATAAAAATAGTAATAATTCAAGTTTTTAGTAACAGCGATGACATTTACTTACTACCGTGTGTGTGTGTGTGTGTATAGTAATAATATGTATTAAATTTGTCAAGTATGATTATTTGCACAGGAATAACCGGATTATAACATTTCCACCCTAACACTAAATAAACCAAAATCAACAATAACTATATATCTAATGTTAACGTTCTTAATGTGTCCTATGTTACACGGTGTGTTAATAAGTTAATATGCGAACTTTACGTCCTTCCGACTGGCTTCGATATAAGCCATAATTACTGCAGATCGGAGCATTGACCGAATATGTCTTTACAACTAACTCATTATATACACGTTCCATTTTTAGGACAAATATATCTCGCATTCTGACCTTGTCCTATCTTTTAATAATTATGTATCCTCCCATAATTTGCACTTCATAAAAGCCAATGTAGTTGTTGATTAGGGCAACAACGGTTCACAGCATTAGCCCTAAACACGCATGCAAAAGAACGCTTGGATTAAGCCTAATGTCTAAAGATTTGCTGAACCATCGATAAATGATGGAATTTTGATCTGTAATTTCATTTACCTAGTAGGGGGCCCAAGCACGAGGTGTCTATCTAGTCAATAGGTTCGTGATATATGTATTCTGCCAGCGGTCTATATGTATAATTAAGAGGTATTCATTAAATACGGAAATCATATAGATGGCTCTATACATAATTATCCACAGACACACACACGGGGCAAATATATAGTTACTTTGAACTGAAGATCCTTATTACGACGTAATGTATAGTTCGTTGACTTTGACGAGTTTTAATGCTACAAAATCGTTCGATACTGATTACAATATATCATTTTGACAACGGGGAAATGAAAATTAACAAACACTGCATACATTATTAATGATCGGAATGTATACTAGGTATTATATACAGGGCCTACATAGATGGTAACAGAAAACCTTGAGATGCAATTGAAATAGTGTACGTCTAGATTGGGAGGTGATAAATGTTGTCCATAGATTCCTGGCTCATTCGATATCAATGTATTACCATGTAAATCTTGATAATAGTACTTGTTATCGTTGCTGTATGCATCAACGTTCATACTCTCGAGGTTACGCTAAATTTGACCGACGTCGCAGGTTCAAGTTAGGCGACTCTCTTCGCTTCCTATAAAACATTATCAAAATTGCCGACGATTCTCCTCCTATTGTTTTTCATAACAGCTCGACACAAATTCCAACTTGTACTGTTACGGGTATAACCATCAAAATATCATCTACGGACCGTTGCTGCCAATAAGACTTGTACAGGTTTTTGTTGACGCTTTGTTGTGTTCCCGCTGTCCGTGAGTTGTACATTGCGTTCAGTATATGGGTCATTCTCGCAAAAAGTAACATTTCTTGTCCAGAAGCGATTTCCAGAAAAGTATTGCCTACTTTCATTC
>JAUTBZ010150071.1:0-11818 GCA_032361785.1 Lepetodrilus galriftensis
GAGTGATAAACCTTTCTCTTATATATGCCGTCGATGGCGTTTTTGAATAAAAATAATAAAAATTCATTTTTTGAATTATTTTTTTTACAGAATATATTTTAAATAAAAGTACATTAAGGCAAAAAATATTTAAAAAATATAGATATATATTTTAAAATATAATGGCCCGATTCAAGTACCTGTGCATAAACCCACATAGACGGTACATCAACCCATATACCCCTCGAGACCGGTCGACAACTTATAACATTAATTTTAATGAAACAAGTAGATCTAGTAAGTTAAGTGGCCGTTCGTATTTATGTGTTTCTCACAATATCTAAATAGATAATAGATTTACAATATCTAAATAGATAATAGATTGTACAATATCAGGTAGTAGCCTATAGCCAGTTAGTGTAGATTTGTAAATAAGTTAGATTGTTTTGTACATCATTACAATGACTGCGAAATTGTACAATGCAAAATATCTATTCAAATTCGTCCTTCTTTGTGGGAGTATAAATATTACACGTGGACATTAGTGTCTGTATAAAAATAGAAACGCTCGTTTAACAGAAGGTATAAATATTATCCTTGGCCTTGTCACGTGCTCTAAATTGGTGACAATAACTCTTTATTCTGTCCTTCACAAAACCTTGTAATTTCCATCGAAAGTAATCAATGTCGTCAGACACGCGCTTAGAAATCCATGCACGTTCCATAATAACTGTAACATGGTGCCTCGGGCTTGTGTCCTTGACAGGTTCAGACCGCTTCACAAATCGAGTATATGGATAAAGAACAGAACTTATGATGGTCATAGAGAAACAATGCATTAAACTTTATGAAACAAAACAAAAATATTTTTTAAACAATTCATATTAAAGGTGTATGTTGGTTGCAGTGGAAATTGGAATACTTGGCTTTAGACCTTTTCTATTGACTTTTATGGACCTTAATTATTATTAAATTAAATTAAGTAACGCGATGAAGTAAATCAGTTTTTAAGATTTTTAAATACTTCATATTAAAGGTGTACGTTGGTTGCAGTTGAAATTGAAATACTTGGCTTTAGAACTTTTCTATTGGCTTTTATTGAGCTTAATTATTATTAAATTAACTAACGCGATGAAGTAAATCAGTGTTAAATGGCTTTCGGGCAGCAATGGTTTACTTTATGTGACTAAGCCAGGTGGTTATAAATACGCTCTGTATGTATATGCGTGTATGTGTCATCATTGCTCTGGGTTTATTGGAAAGTCGTCAGCCAGACAATCCATCAAAGTCTCGTCGAGGCAAGATTACAGTAGCACCATGTCAATTCCACTGCGTCCACGAGGCCTCCACAAAGACAATACATTTATGAACAGCTGAGAGTCATAAATCATCCCCTGGTCTGTGCGCGCATCCTTGTCGAACCCCTATAAATACTAAATAGCGACACACATGTACGCATGACATTGTGACTACAATGAGATTCGTTGTTAGCGTGGTGAAATAGTCAAAGAGAAAATTAATGTAAGTTGTTTCTGATATTGTATTTAATTATATTAAGAAATGTTTGAACAATGTACTCGATTATATATATTCGATTAACTTAGACAATATATGTTTTCAAGTTTACTACATGCATCGCCCTGCCATGCCGTATTCGAATCATGACTTGTATTGTAACAGGTTTAAATTTTGGAACAAGTGTCGTCGACATCTAATATTTTTTAAGAATGCTAGCATTCTCGTAATAATAATTATATGCAGTTTGCAAACGATCTTCTCTATATGAAATAAGTCTTCGTAAAAGTCGTTCATCAATCACGCATTTGATCGCACGCCCATAATCGTCACCACAGCAAGAATCAGGTTAAATTAATTCCTGTGAAATACCTGATTTAATATGGAGGTGTATATATTATCCTTGAATGCATAAATACTAGTAGTATCCCTGTTATATTCGAGGAATTGATCGTGAGACAATAACGTTCTATTCTGTTCTTTGCAAAATATGTTTCCAAATTACATCAAAAGTAATCTATATTAGACCTAATGGTAGTAGTGGGACTCCGGAACTCTCTTGGAAACGTAGATACAACATTAATTATATATTCCAATCACTAGAACAAGTTATACATGTACATGTAGTACTATCGTTACTGAACGATAACTATAAATGTTATGGTAGAATTCAGTGATGTATCTGTATATCTAGCGACACATAAAACGTCTATATTGTTTGATATCTCGAGAAAGCTTTAATGAAGTAAACGTCAATAGTGTACACATCTTACAGAAATAAAAACTAACTTGGCTATGTTGCTTCAAGTTGAAGTATCTTTATTAAGCTTGTGTGGCACATTGCAAGTACTCACATATATACATCTATAAGCAAATACTATCTTGCTATGCTGGATTTGAATGGATATAACCTTACAGGAAGGTATTTATAATGTTGACCCATTCTTCTAATATAGGACACTCTGTAATGAATACCTTATTGTAGTAAATATAATTGTATTTTTATTTTTTTCCAGATGATTTTGCTTTGCGTCTTCGTTGTCCTGACAACCGTCGCGTTTGGTATTCAGCAAGAAGGATCTGTTACATCACCGAGCCGACAACCAGTGCCCAGACTTCATATACCACAACCAGTACCCAGACCTCAGATACCACAACCAGTGCCCAGGCCTCAGATACCACAACCAGTGCCCAGGCCTCAGATACCACAACCCCTACAGCAACTGCTAAAACCAGCAAATACTACTACTGAATTCCAGAACAGTTCAGGGACATTACGCCGGTCTGAGTCGCCTCAGATAAGAAGAATGTATATTTACAAGCCTTTTCCAATTCCTCAAATTCGACCTCCAAATGTGAAGTACAAGGTACCTGCTACACATTCTGGAACCATGCCCAACAATATAAATGCCGTTGCCAAGAACGTAATAACAGAAAGGTCCAGACAATATAACCAGGTTCCCAAACCACTTGTTATGGCCAGGGGACCTCTACCGGGCAAGCTCGCTGCACCACAGGATATTAACGTCGACCAATCCAACGTCACGTCACATGGTCGCCATATGACCAATCTCCGGTCAACTATTACCTCCCCTGGATACCCCGAGCCTACGCTCCACAAAGAAACTAAAGAGAAACATTACACGAAGTATGAGTTAATGCAGAAGCAACTGATGGAAATGTTGAAAAGAATTTTGAACCCTCTCAAATCTATGATTTCTAGATCACACCAATCGTCAGGACAGCAACCTGCTAACCAACGTCAACTAGTGAAAGACGCGAGGGCACTTTCTAATTTGTTGGCTAAACTCAAGCAAGGTGACCAGTCATTGCTTATGCGACGCCTGAGAATCACTCCGCCGAATACCAACCAACATAGACAACCGGATATACGAGCACAGAAGCAGCGGCAAAAACGTCTGGCACAACAGCGGCAGCAACGTCTGGCACAACGGCGACAGCAACGTCTAGCACAACGGCGACAGCAACGTCTTGAAGAACAAAGACAACAGCAACGTCTTAAAGAACAAAGGCAACGTCTTGCACAACAACGGCAACGACAGCAATGGCGTCAACAAAAGCAACGACAACCGTGGCAAGGATGGCAACAACAACACTTGCAACAACGACAATTCTGGCAACGGCAACGGCAACGACAACAACTACAACGACAACGACAACGACAACGGCAACCAAACCAACGACTGCATCAGCGTTATCAAGTACTGCAAAAACAAACACAACAACAATACCATCAGAATCATCTACGCATTGACCAACCTAAACAACGGCAGCACCAGCAGCAGCATCAACAACACAATATAGTTTCAAGATCACTTACATTAGATCATGAAGGCAATTCAAAGAAATACGACCAAAGTAAGTCTCCACAGGTATTTGATCAGTTTCGGAGTTGGATACTGGCTTATACTGAACATCGATCTCGTCAACTGCTGAAACAAATACACGGAACAGACGAGCCCACCAGCTCCAGTACCAGAAGCAACATTAACCAATTTTCCAAAATATTTGGCCTTGATACTATCCACAGTTTATCCACATGAAACCCATCAAAATAGACAGAGAATATGAGTTGGTGCGACAGATAAGAGACCTTTCACGGTGAAAACGAAATCCTTACACGATAGACTTCATGTGTATTTCCCATTATAGCTGCAATTTGTAATACTTTATTTCCGGCATTATCTATTTATTTTAGATTATAGTGCTTTTTATGTGATATCCAGGAACAGACGGTGTTGTCTTTGTAAATATGGGTGTAATATTTTCAGCATCTCGTGTATTTGTTCACGAGTACGACACGGCGCTAGGTTGAAGTCAGAACAGTATATATATACTAGGCATGTGTATGAATGATGCGAAGCGACTGTATTTATTCATGTGTGTAAGACAATAAATCTAATTATGTAATACGACAGCCTTTTATGGGGGTTTACGCTTTTTCCATTGTATTTAATTGTGGATTATTTTGCAATATGTTGTATAGCAGTCCCATTGCGGTGAGATTGTCAGAAACAGCGTACGGCACGTGGCACTGTGTGAGCACATCTCGAGTTATAAGGGTTCTTATACCCTCACTGAGAAATGTATTAGATTTCCCTCTCAATCGGGATACATAGGATATCACCAATCTCATTCAAATCAGATCTCATCCAGAACGGAGCGAGTGTCACATATATCTGTTTGAGCGTTAGTTTCGGATCTGATTTTAATGAGACTGAGGATATCACCAACGTCACGTGAACCAATCAAATCAAACTATTGGACATGGAGACAAGATAAACGCTTATAGAACAATCAACGATCAATTTATATTAATTTTCGCGAAATCAAGCTCCCTTGAAAGTGTCAGTCAAGCCTTGCAACATGTCAATCATTCAAAGACGCCAATCAAAAAACAGCGTCGACTTAGCATTATCCTGTTGACAGTTCTGCCATGAACATAGTTTCACCATATCATTTCTATCTGAATACTAATTAGTTACCTGCCCTTGGAATAACTTGCTACGATGTGTTTGTCGGATATCTCTATAATATAGTAATCAAGTCACACCCACCTTTAAGCACTGCTGTGTCCTGATTGGCTGAAGTGTACTGTCACTAACTGGGAGATTGACAGCTTACGCGACATATAATCTTGTAATGGTTTTCTATGTTTCCAAGACAGCTACATGTCAAGCAAATAGCTAGAATGTTATTCCTAGTAATGATTAACTACATAGGTAGTTAGTAGACAAAGATAATAAACAATCAATTTCTTCTAAATATATTTATTTTTTATAAGAATTTGAAAAATACTATTGATTATACAGCAATGTTTGGGTTATTTAATAAATACGATTGCACTTAATTACAACGGTGATACAATGACCGTATGTGCCACTGTTAGATGGCAACCGATAAGAAGATTATATAAATAGGTACATTAATAATATTAAAAACAATAGGATATCATTGTACATCTCTCACGCTCGCTTTCATCTCGTTCTCATTATCTCGCAGACACACGTACGCACAAATTGACAGAATTACAATAAGGAAATGATTTGTGAAAATAGTTTCACAAACAATATCCTTACTGTAATTCTGTCAATTGTCAGATATGACATTGATAATATGCAATGTTGATACATTAATCAGGGAGTTACATGGAAACACCACGAGATGGGCAATTCATTGCGCATTTGATCTATGCGAATTACATGTATAAAGATTCCTCAAATCATTACTCAATATGTTTACTTTAACAAAACCGCTACATTCTACATATACAAAATCGTGTAGCAGGAAGGGGGATGGTGAAGTTCACGGGAATCACACGAAAGTGCTCATTGAAACATGCATTGTGATTACATGTAAAAGTCATATCATCATCCAGATTTAGTTCAGATGGTACAGCTCAACCTTGTAGCTAGTATTCACGTAGTTGCTAAACTATTCCCATGGCACAATACAGAATAGTTGGCGTGTCATTTTGTTCTTGTCAGTGAAATGTTATGACGTGTTATGTATGACCGTATGACCGTCTTTTATATTCAATGTGAAATTCAGGGGCCCTATTCTCGAAACGGCAATCTTAACGATTCTTATAATAATATGTCTACCAATGTCTGACGTAAGGTTATTTTAGAATTAGATCGCTTCGTACAAGAGATTCCATGGCTGTTATGAATGTCACCTATTTCGGAAACATGGGATTTACCCCCGTGACTTGGAAGAGAGTACGCTGTTGCGTACCAGAAGACTGGGGTTGAGAGGTCATGGTATTGTATTCTGATTGGCTGTCTCTTCTAGGTGCAGCAGGACCAGATCGTGGCACATTTCGTGGTACAGTTTGGTCCTGCGATGCCGCCATTCCACTGAATCTAGGCCTGAATGTAGTTCTCCGAGCTGACATCTGGGCTTGGTCCGGATGTGCCATAATCGTCCTTCCCCGTTGGCCAGGAAACCTTAGAACATACAGTTGCCGCGAGGTCGATCTTGTCCGCGGATATGATCCCTGTTCTTGCGGATATGATCCCTGTTCTTGCGGATATGATCCCTGTTCTTGCGGATATGATCCCTGTTCTGTGTATGTTGCTGGTTGTGCGTGTGTTCCTGCCTGTGTGTAGGACCTTTGCGAATAGGGCGATTGTTGAGGGTATGACCAAGGTCTGAACCTGCTAGCGTACACCGGAAACCCTCTGCTCTGCTGTGGAAAGCTTGTGTACGGTAACTCCTGTCCTCGCCGCAGATCGGGAAGTTGCATTGCGTATGGATTCAAGACCTGGTTTCTGTGTGGTTGTTCCTCAAACCTCGCTCGTTGTCTTCTACGAAGTATACGGTATCTCGTGTTATCAATTGCGTTGGTTTGAGAGGATCGAGCAGGTTGTTTGGGGAATGTAATTTTTTCTATTTTCTGCCCAACTGGTTCTGTTCTGGTTGTTAGCAGTAGCTTATTACGGTTTCGTATGGCCGTCTTTGACTTAATTTGATAAGGGGAAGTAATTCTAATTAACCGTCCTTGGGATGTTTTAAAGAACATGGTCTCATTGGAAGCTGGTATTACCAGTAGCTGTCTGGGGTTAGTTGAACCAAAAGCCTTTGCTTGGCTGGCAATAGGTGTACTATCAATTACGTTGATTACACCTGCTACTGCTTCTGCTGGTCCATCAGCTAGAGGCTGCAACACAGTTGGTTCTGATGGCGTGTCAGATATAAACCCGTTGACGTCTTTCTGCGAGTTTCCGTCTCCGGCTGGCTGGATGACATTCAAATTTGAATTTGCATTGATTTCTAAGCTTTGTCCGTATGGTGAGTATATCTGATTTGGATAGTTGTTACTGGTGATACTTGTACGTATATTAGTCTCGTGTTCAATCCGTGGAATGATGTCGGAAGTGTGAGGAAATATTATTCGCTTAAGAGCAGTTCCTTCCACCGGTTCCAGCTGATTCGTGATTCCAGCATTGGTTGAATCAACTTCGAGTAGGGTTCCTTTAGTTACTTCTGTTAGTGACACCCCTGTGTCAGGAATCATACGTAGACTGTCTGCCTTTGTTCCACCGGATGTTAACGTTGAAAGCACTGGCAGAGTGACAACAGCCGGTGTGTCTGGACCTGGATATGACGGGGATATGTCCATAGAGCCTGACACTGTTAAGATCGTAGTTGGAGAACCTGCCTTGTTCTTCATCTCGTTCTCAGTAACTGGCAATGTTACTCCAGTCTGTGCTTGGATTCGACCCTTTGCAATGTTTCTCAGAGCGCACGAACACACTGGAGGTGAATTTCCGCCATTTGTAATTTCGGGTGATTGCTGAGAAATTCCCGATGTTTGTTGATTCTGTCCATCGGATTTATGATGATGATGATGGTGATGGTGGTGATCTATTTCTGGTACTGTACTAGCCGATTGTCCCCGAACGTTCGGCAAACGTTTGGAGTTACTGCGCTCTTCACCAAACTGAGACATGGCATCGTTTTGGGGTAATATTCCGATATAATTCGTCTGTGGCCTATTTTCTATGAACTGCTTGCTGCTTAGTATTTCGCTAGCGTGTCCCTTGGCTGTTGTAGATGTCTCTGTCGGGACCATGTGTCTACTCGCTGGGAAAACTCGTGGACCTATAGATTGTCCTAGACGGCTTAATAGTTTTGCTCTTTTTTCCAAGCCTCTAGCAGCAAATGTAGGACGATCTTGTGACAAATGTTTGTCTTGCCATGATATAGACGGTTTACGTATTATTACTCTGTTACCGAGAGCGGGTATTTCGTGTCCATTATTTAATGTAGAGATTCCCCGTAGAATTCTATTTTTCTTTGCTTTTGACAACAGTATTAGCTTGCGAAGAACATCAGCAATATGATGTGGGTCCCTGGGTATAAGTTCAATTGATGATAGTATTCGTGGGTTAGATGATACTATTCGTGGGTTAGATGATACTATTCGTGGGTTAGATGATACTGTTCGTGGGTTAGATGATACTATTCGTGGGTTAGATGATACTATTCGTGGGTTAGATGAAGGAATGCTTCTTATTCTATAATTCATGGCGGTTCGTCCTTTTGGTATCTTCAAGTGTTGTAACCCGGGACGGCTCCGTCGTTCAGTGTTGAGACTCGCTGGGAGTTTCTGTCCGTTGGTGTCTGCATTGTTATATAATCCTCGTATAATTTGATTGTTCTTAGGCTTGGAAATTCCGTAAATATTGCGAAGGAGATCAACAGCATGCTTTTGATTAGTGGGCATGTTGTATATCGAATATTTGGACAACCTTCTATTCGGGAACTTTAGTAAAGAACGACTAAGCATTTTGGACAATAGCGCATCAGGGATTGAAGATAACTTTGGAGGATATATTCGGCCTGGTGACGTTTTTCTATGATTGTTTTTTATTGAAACCTTTCTGGGAATGCCAGATTTCATGGGCTTTTGATATCGCATTTGCGTCTTTGATCGCTTTGAATCAGATGAAGGGGTGACAATTCTGTTCTGAGATAGTAAATTACGTGTTGGTCTGCCCATCATTTGGCCTCTGCTTGACATAGCAGGTTGCTGGGTGCCCTTCCCGCGTAGCGTGGACTTTAGGATCACATGTCTACGTCGTCCAGTCATTCCATTAGGATTCATGCGAGTCTTTAGAATTGGGTTTGGTAATCTTACCGTCTGTGGAGTCATAGTGTTAACAGAGTGTGTGTGAACGATATTGTCCATGTTGGATGGTACTGAAGGAGTTTGTGTTTGTACGCTATCTCCAGTAACAAGATTACTTGTGTAGTCTCCGTGTTTCTCGTGTTTATGATTGTGCATGCGTGGCCTTTCTTTGGGGATAATCTGTAGTGATGGTTTCGTGATTGGTACATCTACAGCAGCTCGTTGCATAGCGATCTTAGGACTCAGTTTGAGAGAGTTTGTCATTCTTACATTATAAATAGATGATGGTGTTTGTGGAGATGCTACGTTGGATTGTACATCAACCAGGGTCATGAGGTTTTCTGTTTGAATGGTGTTTTGCTGGGGAATCTGATCGAGTATTGCCGATATCTCTCCACTAGGCACGATCTGTTGTACTCCATTGACAGCTGAAGAAACTACCTGTGCATTAGAAGCTTCTGATGGATATGCTGCATGTTGATGTGGTGTGTTGGACACTCTGATGTCGGAACTGGAAGGAGTAAAGGTACCAATAATGCTCTCCTTGCCGATTCCATTCGTTGTCATGACAGAGCGTTGAAATTGGCTTATCCGGTTAGACATGACTTCTGCACCAGAACCAGATGGTTGCGTGGCCTGCGTAGAATCATAGGTAGCCAATGGTTGTTTCTGAAGGCTACCGTCAGCGAGACTATTGGTAGCTAGTGATTGTTCCTGACGGATGCGGTATGTAGGGTCAGCAGCAACCAGTGATTGTTCCTGAGGGCGACCATCTGTACGACCATCGGCAGGTCGTGATTGTTCTTTAGGGTTGTCGTATGTGATACTATTTACAGCTACTGATTGTTCCTGAGTGCTACCGTATGTAAGACCATCTAAAGCTACTGGTTGTTTCTGGTGGTTGTCGTATGTGATACTATTTACAGTTACCGATTGTTCCTGAGGGCTACCGTATGTAAGACCATCTACAGCTAGTGGTTGTTCTTGATGGTTGGCCTGTGTAGGCCCATTGGAAGCTAGTGGTTGTTCCTGGTGGTTGGCGTGTGTAGGCCCATTGGTAGCTAGCGGTTGTTCATGATGGTTGTGGTGTGTATGACCATTGGCAGCTAGCGGTTGTTCCTGATGGTTGTGGTGTGTATGACCATTGGCAGCTAGTGGTTGTTCCTGGTGGTTGTCGTGTGTATGACCATTGGCAGCTAGTGGTTGTTCCTGATGATTGTCGTGTGTAGGCCCATTGGCAGCTAGTGATTGTTCCTGGTGGTTGTGGTGTGTATGAGGCTGTGTCTGTGGTGGAGGGTAGGTTATCAACTCAATGATAGGCATGTGGGAAGAAGGTGGCGATACTGACGTCGACAGATCGCTGAGACCTGCTTGTAATGTTTGCTGCTCAACGACTGTTGTTGTAAGCCCATGGGCGCTCCGAATTATGACGTTCAGAATCACTGCACGGAACCATTGCAGAGTCTGTAAAAATACAGAATAACGCGATATTAGATTCTGCATTAATAGTGTGCACATATATAACGACAATAATATATTAGCATTACTGTTTTAGTCATAATGGCCACTCGTAGTCAGATAGATTACTGAGCCAAGTTTTGCTTATAACTATGATTGTATGTACGTGTATAACTATATTATTGGGCCATGTGCCGCTTGATATATCTGTACTGTTCATGTAAGGCAATAAAATGCATTCGGTAAATGTATGGATAGTTTGAACGTTATAGGGATAATGTTGCAAACGATAATATGTATTATATCGCTTAAAGGCATAATATCACAGATTAAGTTGTCGTTTTGGACCGAATTGGAGTTTAAAATGCATCTCTGTACCTCAAAATATGTTTTACCACTGTAGGATAGGTAAAATTCCATTGCAGTTTACACTTCCTGGTATAACCCGAATAAATACCTTAAAATCTCACATCTCCTGACTAATGGATCGAGATAACTCTACTCATTGAACACGGTCAAAGTAATCTTTCACGACCATTGCCGCCAGTATGTGCGAGTCGTAGCTAATTAATAAATAGTAATAAACATTAAAATATTGATAACTAGTGAAACATGTGGAATAAGTAAGTGTTTGCATAAAGTACTTGTGTAGACAAAGCAAATTTATTTATTTTCAGGTAAAACCGTGCTAGACCATTATTAGGAATGTAACGATGGATCGAACTATCGATATATCAATACATCGATAGCAATTTGAACTATCGATTGTTTCCATCGATAGTACCATCAACCATCGATAGTTTCGATAGTGTATTATTTTTAAATACTAAGACCAAAGTAGTTGAAAACCCTCGAGCGGAGTGGGTATTTAATGAATTTCACAAAGTTTAATGAAAATGTGTTTCAGAGAAATGTTTATTTAACAAGATTTTGAGGTTTAGGATTAAATCAAATGATAACAACGCACTATTGTCGTGCATTTTATTCACTAAATACCAGTTGTACGTACATTAGACACTATATTACAAATAACTAGCCATCTTCAAAAGAATTATTTTTTTAACTATCGCAATAGTATTGCAATAGTAGCACAACTATTTCAATACTATCGCAACAGTGTTTTCAACTATCGCAATAGTGTTTTCAACTATCGCAATACTATTGCAAACGTAGAATTGGCCTCGATAGTCACCTCTAACCATTATATAG
>JAUTBZ010150082.1:0-11818 GCA_032361785.1 Lepetodrilus galriftensis
AGAGAGAGAGAGAGAGAGAGAGAGAGAGAGCGAGAGAGAGAGAGAGAGAGAGAGAGAGAGAGAGAGAGAGAGAGAGATGGTGTTGGGCCAACGTTGCCTTGCTATCTGGGACATCCAATCTAATAATCTATAGTGAATAATTATCTTTATATTCTCGGCCATAATTAAATTGAAAAATCATTCCTTTAATTTATTTAATATAACTACCGGTAATTAAAAATAGGCTTTACTTACTGTAAGTTGGACATGTATCTACTGACATCCCACCTGTTCTCTCAATTGCAATCAAGATTCTCTAACAATTGTGTATTCATTTTCATCTGTTTCCATGGTATAATTTTATTGGATACCTAATATAATTTGGAAATGGTTTCAAACTCCGTAAAAGATTTGTTTATATAATTTATTGATATGGACTTGCTACTGATCAATGTGTGACATTTTCTGGCTGGCTGGTGTATTTTTATTTAATAAATTGTAGATTGTATCTCAACCATGCATGTTACATCGTATATTCATGAATAGAAATACCTTATAGCAGATGTAACTATACATTAACCTATGCATTATTTTAATAAATTGTAGATTGTATCTCAACCATGCATGTTACATCATATATTCATGAATAGAAATACCTTATAGCAGATGTACCAATTAACTATACATTAATCTATGCATTATCGAGATCTGTCACATATCCAGTTATTTTAACAATCTTGTATTACACATATTAATCCTACATGATGTCTCCACATAACCAATCTCTAACACAGGGGCGGATCCAAGGTGGGACTCACCAGGTTTGTGCCAAGAATTGTAGAATTTTGTTTAATAAACATGATTTTGTGTTATGGTTGGGTTAAAACACTTGATATTTACAAAGCTTTAGACAGGCCTCTGTTCAGAAGGGCGAGTTTATGCGAGTTATCGCGTGACGTCACATATGAAGTATGAATGTTTCCAAGGCGATATCACGCGTGTACTCGCGTGTTCGCGCCCTCCTGAACAGGCCTCGGGTATGCTGAAAGGCATCCTAGAAGGATGTTAACTACAGTTCTATATCAGAAAAATGAAATATTATAATCGTTAAAATTATGAGCCCCCCACCTAAACTACATTTTGAGCCCCCCCTATACTGCAAGTTTGGATCTGCCCCTGGATAATACATGGTCCAATGAAATACAAATACTCAAGTATACTGGTTCACTTGTACCTATAGTGTGGGGACATGTTCTAAAGAAAGTCAGTATTAGTTGGTAATGTGCCAAATGACAATACACATGTATTAACATTGTCACATGGTATACATTAGCATGATTAACATCAGCACATATTTACATTGCAAACATGATAACATTAGCATTGAAACATGAAGCATTTTCACATAATTATATTCAGATTAACCCTCTCCATGCTGGAGGCATCTGGAGATGCCCTCAAGAGCAACTTGTCTGTGTCTAATCCAGCAGGGTGGGGTTTAAGGCAGATCATGCAGATATTAGCAAATGTGCATCTTATTCTCTAGCATATCGGCATTACCACATGTATACTAACTTTACAACATATTAGTATTGTCACATATTACCATTAACATTGCTACATATTAGCATTGACATTGTTGCATATTAGCATTGACATTGTCACATATTTACTTTGACATATTGTTGGCAGCTGCTCTTACTTAAAGAGAAGCAAGACGTTTCATGTAATGTTTCCATACAGAAGTCGACAGCAGAAGGAACTCATCAAGATTTATGTGCACACACAGAGTTTTACTGAGGTTCGTGAGGACACAGAAATATTAAACCTCCTCAAACTGGATTCACACAAACTGAGAAATGTCCCCATTGAACTATGTTATAGTGATGTACACTAGTACATTTATCATTACCGGTATGTTTTTCTATAGATGAAGAATGCCAAGAAATCTTTCCTCAGATTTTCATCAAACAGTCATCCATTTTACTGTATGGGAGGTGATTCTGGTCATATTATGATTAGTGTCTTATATTGTAAATCACAAAATTAATGCATCACTAATTTAATGTGTCCTCTAGTTTTTAGACGTAAATATGACGCTAATAAAATGCGGAAGGTCATGTCTCCACACATGTTTTTTTTTTACCAGTCTTACTTTTAAATGTACAGCAATTAAATGCGACAATACGGCGGTCGCATTTTTCACATTAATATTCTGCTCGCGTTAATTTAATAATTTACAGTATATATATGATGAACATGATGAACATAATTTTTTATTTATATTTATTGGGAAAAGTTCAGGATCCACGAACAGCCAAGTTCATGTCTATCAAACATGTCTCCCGACATAAGTTGAGCATATTCCATTCCATAGAAATGAAAGAATTGTGGAAGTTTTAATGTTCCTTGATTATTTTAATAAAATACATTAATTTGCTCAATTTCTATTTAGATTACATAGTGCACTAGTCCACATAGAAAGCTGCATTCTGATTTTTGGATTAACTAGGATTATTAATGTTCTCACTGCAACCAGAGTTGTCCTATTTGCATATAATTATAATTAAATCAGTAAACTGGGAAATTCTCATAGTTTTCAGTATTCAATTGAACAGTTCTGAACTTAATAAGAGTTCCAGAAAAACTGTTCAATAACTTGAATTGCGTCTCAGACTCTGAGGGATATTCGCCAAGCTCTGCCACCATTTGTGCCACAGGCTGGCATTGAAAATGTTGAAAATAGGCTCATGTACTGTTCACAGACATTGAGAGATATATGAAATCCATAAGTTTCCAGAACCAGACCCTGTATCTGGTCCATCGCAGTGACCATCATCCACAACCTTCCACCCCTTTGACCATTAGGTCTCAGCTGACCCAGATCGCGTATAGATTCTTGTTTTGTATAGACAGCCTTATATATTGGCCGTATCCCATTCTGCTGATCAATAGATCTATAGATACTAATAGCAACAATGCTCTGACAAACTGTTAAGTATGTCAATTTCCTTTATTATCGACTGTAATCATGTTTGTGACCTTTGACATATTTGAATATGACCGTACCATGTTTTAATATTGAAGGGAAATGTGTTTCAAATACCATAAACTTTGAACATTCGATGTATTCACAAGTAAAGTGTGAGTGTAATCGCCGTGATATTTTTATAGACTATTCTGAAATACCAATAAGTGGTTCACATAGTTACTAGTACATGTACAACACTTGCCATGTTATAAACCCAAAGGTACCTATGGTATTACTATCTGCTTTAAACATCAAAATCCTGAATATTCTGCTGAAATCACTTCAAGTGATTGGTACTATGTTAGATACAAGTATTGCTTCAGTTTCACTAGTGGTAATGTTATAAATATCTGAATAAATCGTACACATTATGCTGTTAATGTCTCAATGATGTCGTAGAGTTTATTGGAGAAGGGGCCACTCGGATTAACACTAAAATATATACGGGATATGAAATTCCCTGTCTAGCGTGTTAATCTTGCTTCTGTAATATTCATAAAAGTTGTTATCGCAGACAGACGGAGGTGACTAGCAGGCACAGAGTGATATATGCCAGAGAGGAAAACAGGGCCCTGATCATGAATTGATTTTTGCCACGGCACCACTGTGGAATGGAACGCCTGTCATTTAATAAAGGATATGTCTATGACTTGCTGCAAAGTACATTTAATCAGCACATTGTCCGAGTATTTTATGGGAAAGTTGGCGGGGAATACCGTAGATGGAGCAATATGGTGCAGATTTACACACAATACCGGTGTGACACTCTTCCGTGTCAAATTTGCAGACACAAGTTACTCCAGTTACCAAATTTTATTTGTATTTTTAAAGTTCAAAAAGCAAATTTTCAGGATTTATTTGCCAGAGGTTTATACTTGCATTTTAAGTAAAGTTCTGTATCGGAGGGTTACCATTGTGTCTACCATACATCAGCATGATCAAGTAAAGTTCTGTATCGGAGGGTTACCATTGTGTCTACCATACATCAACATGATCAATATCAAGGTTTTTGGAATGGAAGTGCAAACATGATTTTATGTACCTTAAGTGAATGCACTCTGCACTTGTGGCTAAGAACTAGTCCAAAGCTAGCATGAATATTTGTGATTGTATGCCTTTAATACAATAATCATCACTGATTTATTTCGAGATTATATTTTCCACTTTCCTGCACTTTCCTGTCCGATTAAGCCTGTTACAAAATAAACAGAAATACCACACAGCACAGTTATTATTGATCAAACAAGGAGGGAGTTAATAAACACTGACATTAGATTTGATTTGCATCAATTATTTTTATGTTGTTCAAGTGGGTATTTTTCGGCCTTGGTGCCACTTTCCATTCGGGATTCCCAATTTTCAACAATCATATTTGCAGTAGACCTGATTATTGTGGGAGGATAACCTGAGAATCAGATGAGGCATGGGTGAGATTCTTAGTGGCACAACTGAGATATACATTGATGCCACATTATGCTACCCTGAGATATACATTGATGCCACATTATGCCACTGAGATATACATTGATGCCACATTATGCTACAATGAGATATACATTGATGCCACATTATGCCACTGAGATATACATTGATGCCACATTATGCCACTGAGACGTACATTGATGCCACATTATGCCACACTGAGATATACATTAATGCCACATTATGCCACACTGAGATATACATTGATGCCACATTATGCCACTGAGATATACATTGATGCCACATTATGCCACAATGAGATATACATTGATGCCACATTATGCCACACTGAGATATACATTGATGCCACAGTATGCCACCCAGACCCACAGACATGCATCTGTGTCTCTAATGATAATGGTGGCAGTAGTCGGAGGCAGCGTACAAATTGCAATGGTGCGGCAGCTTCATCTCACCTGAGGGAGCACTTCCGCCCCCAGCAGGCCTGGTCGCAGCCTCGGTGGCAGTCACGCAACTTCCTTCAAGGTGCGCTATACAGAAACTGCTGAACAACGTCATTTCAAACAGAGGCTTGTCGCGTTAAGAATGCTTTGTTAATCATTGGACAGTGCTGTCCAGGAATTACTGATGCGTTTCACAGAACATGTCAGCTGTTTAAGAGGTAAGAGAGTGTGCTGTTTCCCTCGGCGTAATTACGCGTGAGATTATCGTCGGCATCGTAATGGACGGAAAAGTGTCGTATATATCACTCCAGCATGTCCGTGCATTGACATTTTTTATGCCGTAAAGACAAAGCCATTGATTTCTTCTCGTATCGCAATAAAAAATAAAATGGACCAAAACTGTTAGTGGTAATCAATAGAGTTGTCATTATATCATGTAGCATATCTGGCAGTTAGTTATAGTGATAGAATTAACAGGAGATCTTGCGGAATCATATTGCCGTGGGTTCTTTTTGGGAGTGCTTTACCAATGTTTTACTACACTGCATATATGTACTTGGCGCGCATACTGATGATTTGGCCCTCATCCTGTTCGCAATAAATAGTGGCAATGGAAGGGAATTAAAATATGTTCATCAATTTGATTGAGAATCGGATGCAATCAATTATCTTTACTATCTAGTCATAATGCTTTTATGGATATTACGTGTGTGTGGGTGTGTGTGCAGGTCAGTGTGTGTGTGTGTGTGTGTGTGTGTGTATATATGCAGGTCAGTGTGTGGGTGTGTGGGAGTGTGTGTGTGTGTGTGTGTAGGTGGGGATGGGGGGAGGGGGTACGTGTGTGCAGGCAAGCATACTGTATATCTGACAAACATATAAAGCATATCCTGTTTATTTTATTTACCATTTACAAATTCCTACAGCATATATAGTCTCTTTTAAATTCTATATATTTTCTATAAATTGACTTCCCACACCCCTAAATAACTTTGGCTTATTTCCAGTCTAAAATTGAACTATGTTGTATTTAACCCTCACCCTACTACCCGTGGCCATTTACGCTCGTTTTCGCATTCAAACTCTATGTTCGTAAAATACGGTAGCAGAGTGAGGGTTAAACCTAGTTTGATAGCACACCCACAGATCCACTTATTAGAATATGATGGTAACTTCCTAGATATGCTTGGCATGCTGCAGATATGTCTGGTATGATGCATTGCAGGTTTAGCTGATTCCAACCAATAGGTTTTTTCTCTATCCGGTATACTGCTCTGCTGTTGAATTTACATTTTCCTTGGTAGTATTTCCCAGAGAGTTTGAATGGCGGCTTCGTGGAATATCGGTGAAATGCCACCTGTATTGGTAATACGCCTGATTTACAGGCGACGATTTTGTACTTTCGGATGTTATTTTTAACACGTACTCCAGCAAGTCACATGACCAATGTTGACATTCGTATCGATTGGTCGTAATTCCAAGGCAGATCAGAACCCTCCCCTCGCTCGTTTGTGTGTGTGTATGTGTTTGTGTGTGTGTATGTGTTGTATATGTGTGTGCTCTTCTTCAGGTTCTTTTCAATACTTATGAATCAGCATCGATTCCCGCGCTTTTATGTGCCATTTATGATTTGACAATGCCCCGTGTGCGAGTACACTGTGGTACCCTATTGATTTGGGATCGGGGAAGAGAGGCGGCCAAAACTTGCCAATAATTCACTTTCCTTTTGATTTGTCAGTGCTAGTAAACATCACAATCTGGAAGTTGGAATAGAATAAGAACTGAACGCTATCAATGGTTATCAATGGATATTTGTTATGGCTAGAAGAGGACAAATAACAAGGGATCAGTTTAAGGATGTTAATACAAATTGCTAAATCGTTTAGTCAATTGAATTTCAGAAATTATATCAAGCTGAACTGAATGTTGTAGCAGTTATTGACTCAGATATATGCCTAATGGTTTCAGATGTAAATCATTATTCATTTTTATTGTTATATAAAATATGTTTTTATTATATATTTTTATGTTACTGTATATAAAATAAACTTTGAAACAAACATATATAAAATTGAACGTATGTTATTATTTCTAAATGATTGTGTCTACATATACACATATATTGTATTACAAATGTGTTTTATTATTATTACTCTTTTTGCGCTATATATCAATTTCTGTATACTGTATATATATTATCCATTGTGTTATTTTTTCCATGTTCCGATTTTAAAGTGCACAGAGGTTAGTACACCTGATCGAGAAGATGGAGTTATCCCCCCTGGGCGTGTGTTGATTTCATCCACATACTCCTAAGTAGATCTGATTAGACAGATCCCGGTCCCCAGTGGCAGGTCACTCTCAGCTTTAATACGGACACCATGACATTACTGTGTTCGTCCACTCATTATCCGAGTTGTACTCCTTAAAGCCACACCACTATACCTCTGCCACTCAGATATGTAATGATCACTGACTTGAGTATCTTGTTGAGTGGGGATTCTGTACAATCAGAGGACATTTTAAGACTGTGTCTTGTGTGTACTTTCTGTATTTACTGAGCAAGTTGGTTTAGACATTGCTATAAGGCCATTGTTATTTTATTCCCTGGTTTACGGATCTGCCGACCCAATTCTTTTTCATGTTTGAATTATGTAAAAAAATAATGTTTTATTATATTTTAATTACTATCAGTCGCACAAAATAGATATCTGGTTGGGCTAATAGTTATTTGAGTCCCTGATTTATGGATCCACCAACCCAATTTCTTTTCATTTTGGAAATTATTTTAAAATATTTGTATTATTGTTTGCCGTTCACACACACACAATTTGTAAACCTGAGAATCGAATAATTGTGGACGAACTAAGATATTACTTGTATTTCAAGTAATGCTGTAATTTAAATAAAATGTATTTGATAAGCTGTCATGATTTTGAGGCAGTCATTGTCAAAGATGTTTCATAGCAATTTATTTTGAAAGGAAAAACAAATCATAAAAAAAAGTGAAAATCAATTGTCACAAAACATTTTTGACCATGGACTAGATTTCATAGGAGGATGTTGGAAAATATTTTCAACTTTACTGCCTATACTGTTCAAGATTTCAATAAACTTGATTATAGCTAAATCCTATTTCTGGTGAAACTTGAATCTTAGCTCAGCGGCCAGTTTCAACCTTCCTCCAATTTGAGCATTCTCTTCTAACCGTGAGATCTATTCCCCAGACTCGGACCGGGAACAAGATCCAGACTTGTGGTCTATTCACAACTTATTTATCTAGTCACTTACTTGTTGGTACTATTGTAGTAACCACTGCTATGTCATTGTATGCACTTGAATTGAATGTAAAGCTGAAAGGTATTAATATAGCAAGTATTACATGTTTAATACACTGTAGGATATCTCATGGCTGAAAGATCAATACTACTTTTGAATATTTGTAAAGAAGTATTCAATGGTATGATCTTTTGTTGGAAATCGTACATGGCTTTGCAGTTGAAATCTTTTTGAAGATTACAATACAATTCAAGTCAAGTACAGTCAGATAATACCCTGAATACAGAACAGTATGCCTTGTACTTGATGCGTACTGGCACAGCTATCAATTGTATTTGTTTCCATATCGCTTTAAAAAATATCCTAATAAAAAGATTAGGTCATTCCATTAACCCGCTATCGTGTCTATTTTCAATTTATGTGTTTGCATTTTTCATTAAAACCCAGGCTAAATGATGAGCTAACATTTCCAAATCCACCGGTCAGAAAGAATTCCAATAATGAGACAATATTTGAACTTTGAAGAGCGAATCTATTAATTATTCCTATAACAATACCCCCAGGCTGCATGGAGATGCCTGTAGTTTGTGTGTGAGTATTTGCCAGCCGACATACAGATTGCATGACTAGCCATGTGCCGTGCACTGTTATCGCACGTGTGGGATAAACACGGTATTGCAGACACGTGGTGTACCCTATGCTCACTGTACTGCAGTCTGTGGGAGTTGCTTGGAAGGCGTGGCGGAAGCTTCATGATCTAACCTCAATCCAGTCTCAATTTCATTACAATCACTACTGGATGTAGTATCACTCTTGCCGCCTTTGTTTTCTGAACCTGATGGAGCATGAGATAACGAAGCTGGCCAATTAACCAGAGTGGATCTCCTGTACATCGGCTTTATGTGTCTTGGGGAGAAAAAAAAACTATAACATGTTGTGTGTGGAGTTATGCCTTTAGCAGCGAGAGGCGAGTCTGCTGAATTGCTGGTCGGATAATTGGGTGTGTATGCACCAAGAGACAGACTCCCGCTATTATGAAGAAGATCGGATGACAGAACCAGATTATGTTTTTTGTTCCTTAAAGTGCATCTGGAATCTATTGATATTTACATTAGGATATTTTCATGGAAAACACAGATTTGAAGAATATTGATATGCCTTCATTATTTTTCGTTTTCCATGATTGGTCAAATTTGTATTCTGTCTGTATTTTATCAAGTTTTTGCCCGAAATAATATTGTAAATAATTCTCCTCAGAAGGCATTGTTACGATACGTCATTCATCAAATATTAATGTATTTCTGATGATCAAATCAATCTTTGGAGAAGTATTACGTTTTCGGTGTCACAGGGAATTGATAGCTCACCCAAATCGAGTTATGTAAATTTGAAGAACCAGAGGTGTACAAGTATTTTTATCAATACCCTCATCAGTCGTGGGTGATTTCTCAAAACTGCAGATCTCTTGTATTGATTCCATAAATCAGAGCCAGTGGACTTGGCCGAAGGTTTCAGAACACGAAGCTCTTCCAGGATTAATTAATATCATACACGGGAACTTCTATATTGGGTTATTTTCCTCAGGATGAGGTGAGCGGACATCGATCATGGCTGGACTGAAGAGAGATTGTCGGACCGTTCAGCCAACGTAATATGTAGTCAAAGTTTTAAAGGCTTGACACAGATGCTCCTTGGGTGAATGGTTGGAGTTTTCAGTGATGCTGGGATGTGGCCTTCTGTAGGAATAGTTTTGAGATAACTCGGTGAAACTGTTCCTCCTCCAAAGGAGGAATTATTCAAACCCACTTGAACGACCATGGACAAGTATTGACAGTATAAGTAATACATTGCTCAGGATGTGATGCAAGATGCATGGAGTTTGGAAAAAAATACACTTGACATGATTCTAAGAGGTCGCAGCTACATGTATTTTGAAGATTGATTTTTAGATGATTTTGACTTTCAGATTGATTTTTCTGTAATTGGATCCAGTGGGTGAATGGCGTACATATATACACCCTAGATAGTGTGGAGAGTCTTCTGCAATGTTCTTGCTATATGACCACAGATCAGCAAAGTTTTCATGAATGGACAAATTAGGTACACATTGGCCCGACCACCGTACAGTTTGACAGTTGTAGGGGCTGATGGCTTACAAAGCCTTAGCTAGTATTGACAAGCAGTGTTTTGAGTTCCTGATGAGATCTGGATGTGGAGAAACCAGTGCCAAGTCTTCACAGGCGGTTGAGGGCACCGTCATGCTAATTGTGTTCATCGACTCCCGTGGAGTGTGTTCTCAATAGAGACGAGACTCTGCGTGTGAGATACGGAGGTGGTCGGACTGCAAGTGAGATATATACAGAGGTGGCGAGACAGGAAGTGACATAGGGAGGTGGTGTAGGTCTTCGCACAGGGTGAGTGTCAATAAAACAGTCAATGTCTTTCTTTGGATAAAGCTGAATAGAATTAGATAAAATATTATTAGGAATATTACAATTATCATGATTATTATATGAGTAAATATTGTGAAATATTAAATTGATAAAATGACAAAGATTATTAATTGCTAATGTGAAAAACATTATAAATTAATGCAAGTATTACAGTGAAATATATCTTATAATATTAGTAATATTCAATTATCATGATTATTATATCAGTACATTTTATGAAATATTAAATTGATAAATTGACAATAAATTATCAGTTGCTAATTTGAAAAATGTTTGTATAAGTAAATTAATGCAAATATTACATTGAAATATATTTGTTCATGCTTGAATTTGAATAAATTCAATAGAAAAACAGGATGCTATGTAAATTCCAGAATAAAAATAACAATAATATATGATTAATGATGTTATTATTTGTATAATTATCACTAGAAACATATGAGCAAACTATTCTGCATATACAAAGGTACAAAACTTCAAAATAAATAACTTAAACATCTGAGTCAGCAAAGTTCATATGGATTTATTAAAGTGGTCTAGCATACATATTGATCTCTTGGCTGTGCATAATTCCAATCTGAATAGCTATAAATGGTGTTTCTATTATTTTATGCTAATCTCATACAACAGCCAACATTATCACCATTATCATCATCATCATCTTCAACACCGCTGATGTTCTTCAAGTTGAGAATATTTAAAATATTGTCTCTGAGCAAGACTATCTGATACCCTATTACTAGTCGTCATTGATGTGCAACACATTGGACATAGAAACAAAAAAAACTGGAGGGAATTCTTATATTTGTATGTTTCCAATTCAGGACCTAGCTGGAAGTGTCACTGTGTGGGATTAAAGTTATATTGTAAATTGTTAAGTTATATTGTAAATTGTTAAGTTATATTGTAAATTGTTAAGTTATATTGTAAATTATTAAGTTATTGTAAATTGTTAAGTTGTTAAGTTATATTGTAAATTGTTAAGTTATATTGTAAATTGTTAAGTTATATTGTAAATTTCAATCTTGTTTTAAATGGATCATAAAATAGTCTTAAATTTAGTGCTTCCTTTATTAATGCCATTTAAAACAATATGTGTACATACTATTGCTTACTCAATCTGCCTAGGCTATGCTGCCTAGGCAGATTGAGTAAGCAATTATATACTCCAATTGTTTTAAATGGCATTTTCT
>JAUTBZ010150093.1:0-11817 GCA_032361785.1 Lepetodrilus galriftensis
CCCGTTGCACGAAGCACTTGTAGCTCTACAATAGTTGTAACTGGTGCTCATTAGAAAGCGTTGGCCTTACAATAGTATAAGTGTTTCCTGCAACGGGTCATGGATGTAACATGGACTTAAGAATAAAAACCACAAGACGCTGTTATTAAGTTTTTTTTATTTAGAAGGAAAAGGAGAATTCTTCTCTATCCTTCAAGCAAAATTTGAACTAACGTTCACGACTGGCTAATTGGGTCGACGATGGCAGGACTACGGTCTTGTCCTTGGCGGGAGTCCTGGTTTTCTTCCTCTGGACAATCATGTCCACTTTGTCAGCAAGGTCCACTGATGTTCGCTGCAAGTATAAGAAATGTTATATGTTTACATTCGTATAATTATCGTAAAATGTCACTGACATACAGGGGGTACTATAGCGATTGTCACTCGTCAGCCTTCGGAATCAAAGGTCCCAGGTTCGAAACCCTCTTCATGCGTTACCTATATCATGGCATCATGCTCTATAATGCTCGGTTTCGTCAGTACCAGTCGATCTATTGCTATTTAACAAGTCGATTTAATAGCGAAACAATCTTGAAAGAAGATCCTCAAATAAAACAAAACTGATTTGCTTGTTACCTACTTATTCGAGGTTTAGTAACAGAACTTTCGTAAGAATGGCCTCACAAGATTCAATCTAATTAAAATTAGATACGAAAGTATCGCTCCAAATATATTCTGACATACGCTCAACATCTTTGATAATATTTGGAGCGATACTTTCGATCTAATTTTAATTAGATTGAACAAAATTGTTGTAATTGTTAGTTTACATTTTCCTACAATTAATTAACGAATCTTAGTATTTGAATATTTTCTTATTTCTAACTGAACCGCTTAAAACTATCTTTGATAGAAACAGCATAGAAACCTTGTAACTACGTATAGCAGTGGACCGGTGACCCGTTTTCTCGGCAATCAGTTGCTCGTCGATGCCCTCATTGTATAACCTCGTTGCCGCTGTGGCCCTCGAAGTGTGATTTGTGAAGTATCCCTGTAATCCTGCTTCTCTGCATACCCGAGCAATGGTCCTCCTCAGAGGATGTACTCCAATATGTTCATGTATTACCTCAGACTCATGTACTTCTCGTACATACGGATCAAGCACCTCTCAGGACGTTCTTTGTTTTCGGACACAATGACTGTTTTGCGTTCTAATTTCCTATCTTTCATTCCACCTTTGTTCGTCTTAGAAACATCTTCCGTATATTTCATTCTCTTTTTGTTTTGACCATCTGTGAAAATGCATATTTGAGAGTTTGGACCAATTCTCAAAAATCTGTGCTCATCCCCTGCTCTAAGGGCAAAATTTAGGCCAAGTAGATACACCAGTGCGTTTAACAGTTTCTGCGGCGTGTCATCTCCTAACACACCACTCTCCCACAAGCGATCTTCTTGTTGTTCAGTGATGATGTCTGCCTTACGCTTCTCAATTCCAATTCCTTGTCGTGCCAGCTCTCGCATTTTAGAGTTTAATACCTCCCTCATTCCAGCATACATTGGGGAATCGAATAGAGACACATGTACTCCGTGTGATCTTAAATGAAATTGATTACATCCTACAATTTCATACAAGGTATTGCCATAGTAGTCTTCACCCTTCTGATTCCTGACTTCAGCAATGAATTTCATTAAGGCCATGTTAAGTTTAGTTTCACTGTTCGCCATGACGACGATGTCCTCATTTATCCAGCCGGATTCCGTATCTCTAACACGACGTTCTAGAACCCACGATTGATACAATCTTACTGACCAATTGCTCTTGTTTACCGTATTTTGACATCTAGATGAATCGCAAAGCTTTGCAACATCCGACTCCGACAAGGGTTTACCAAAACGAAAGTCCTCCGTTACTTCGTGCGCTGCAGAGGATGTTGCGCTCGGTGCCATACTAGTTTTAGCAATGCCATCGTATGTATCATTTTCTTCCTGAAACACACACATTTAACAGTAAGTACAATATATATAAATTATATATATACAACGTATTTGTCACTACACGAAGACAAGATAATTAATGCTTAGTTTTGTTATTGTTATTTAAATTGAGGTTCTAAAGTCGCTTTCTAGTATATTTCACTAATATCACGACTTGTCAGTTTAGGGCAGGAGGAAACCCGCAACATGTGTAGCGCTGAATGTTGCAGTAAACCTGCGAGCACCGGCTGGTACTGACACTCTACAGTGAGTGCATCAGAAAGGTAATTTTCGCGAACATTGATGCGGGCCCCCGGAACGGGATTTGAACCTGGAACCTTTGGCTCCGAAGTCCAACGTTCTACCACTGCGCTACATCCCGCCCATAATGCTTCGTAACCTGATGTTATGAAATATTAAATTTGTCATAACTATCGAGTGTTGGAGAATAAGTGCATTAGTAAATAACAACTTTTGGGTGAACAAATCAAACGTAAGTAGTCTTAGATAGAAATTCGTTTAACCGTTATCTAGGTCAACCATCTGTAATAGTATGCATTTAATAGTACTATTTTTTACGTTTCGGGAGTATCTAAAAGGAGTTTTGATAGTTCCCAAACTATTATCTCATACGTTAACACTATTCATTACAAAATAGCTCATTTATTATAGTGGTCTCTATAATTTGACGAAAATCGCATGCCTTGTTTCCCCGGTGGTCTTTCGCCTCTGACGTCGTGGTCTCCGTAATCGGGTCTGTTACCAAATGGGTCTGCTCTTCCAATTCCTATAAACAGAATATTCAAACTATTAGAATGTAAAATTTAGCTAATGTCAAAATCATAAATTTAGATAAAAATGAATTATATATACCGAAGGTAAAAACTTAAGCAACATTGCATATGATACTAGTATGCCATAACGTTTTGCATTATTTAAGTTCACTTTATTCACATTATTAAAACTATTGGATGTTTAGTAACAGAGCTTTCGTAATAATGGTCTAATATATTTGTTTTAAAGGCATAATATCACAGTTGAGAGACCTGTATAATGGACAAACTAATTTCGATCTGAGACTAATTTCGCTTGATTTATTTACCCAAAAGTTGTTATTTACTGATGTACTTATCCCACAGGACTCAATAGTTATAAAACAAATAATATTTTATATTAAAACAAGGAACGTTCCGCTATTTATCCTGTCTTTGATGCATCACTGTTCTAAGAAGGAATGCGAGTTATATTAGAGTTATGTCCCTTTTGACGTTACTGTTGCGTATTATATGTTTAAATTCGTACTACTGAGTTATGTCCCCTTGCATTGATATAATGAAGCAAATAGTAATACGACCATATTCAGGTTGTCCATCAGTAGACTACAGGGGTTACATTGGTTATTTGTCTACTAAACAGCCGTGGAAAGGTTTTTAGAAGTACAAACATGATTTAATGTATGTCAAGTGAATGTATTTTGCGGTTGTAGCTAAGAACTAGTCCAAAACAACCATACCGGTAAATATCTGTGATAGTATGCCTTAAAAAGTTAGTTCCACATGATCCTATTGTAGATATTGGTAGATACAGATGTAGTATGGTTCATCATGACCATGGGTTGTATAGTTTTAACAGTTCGTATTGGCAATTGATAATATGTCTTTTAACTGTTGATAATGCAAATATAAGTGCACAACAAGGACATTTTCCGGTACACATTACCTTAATGCGTGCTAGCTATTTTAATTACATTACAATAATGTATCTCCTCAAATTAACCTATTGAAATTTCACCAGTTTCACATAGTTGGACATGGTATTTAACTGAATTACTTATATGTGATTTGAGCATTTCTATACTGGCACAAAAGTGTGTCTAATCAGTGTGGTTTGACATGTACTGTATGCATAATTCATTCAATTTGCTGTTTACTCTATTGCTACAGTAAACCTCAGTCAGGCCACCACAGGCTGTATCGCCTGAGATTATGTCCTAGCGAGTCCTTTCCAAGGATGCTTTCGTCGCAAATGGGTGAAAGATTCCCGCAGTGACGTTAAACTCCATATTCACTCACTCACTAAAGGATGCTTCATTGCAATATCTTTTTCTTTTATGATTTTCTTTATATTATTTGAAAAATTGGCACTTAAAAAATGTACTAATTTATTTATTTTAAAATCAAATACAATGCTATTAAATCAAATAGGTAAAAAGTAATTACTCAAATATATATGCAAAATTATTAAGTTAATCCACACAACTTCAATCATACCTCTATGTGAAAAGTTCTGAATTGCATTAATGAAGTAATAGCACACAATGTATTCCATCTAATCATGCTAATTCTAATTCACTGATTCTCGTTACAATATAATGTTACCGGTATGTAGTAGGTGTAACCCTCTTCCTGCTGGATTAGGCACATACACAGCTCTTTAAGGCATCTCTGGTTGCCTTCAGCATGGAGAGGGTTAAATATATCCGCAATTGATTTTGTTTTTAGGAGAAGAATTTAATAAACTGTTATCGCTATATGGTTAAGGATCAGTGCAAACATTCCTTTCTCTCAGGCTCGAGGTCAGATAGGATTAATGTATAGGAAGATTAATGGAATATTTTGGGAGATGAAACTATTTCAGCTGTGTTAGCTATGTAAATCATGATGACTTGCAACAGTAACAGCTAGAAGACTATAGCCAACAGTAACAGCTAGAAGACTATAGCCAACAGTAACAGCTAGAAGACTATAGCTGTGTAGTGTGCCATGCTTCTGTTACTTCTAATGCCATTGATACCATGGGGCACAGGACAGATATTTTAACATTACTGAAATAGCAGAACTTGAAAGCTCATATCTTTAAAATTATTATGATATAAGAATGTTGTCACAGTAAGACTGGGTATTTGTTAAGTCTGTCTTCAATGAATATCTGTTGTTCTACTGTAGACTGATGTGGCCAGTCTACATGTAATTTAATTTCAAACTAATATTCATATAATTTAAAAAATGTTTAGAGTATATAATCTTGTTGTTATCAGTTGCCAATATATTATAACTTGTAATATTAAGTTATATGTTTGTAAACAATCTGAATAATAAAATAGTAACAGGTAAATGTACTTATTTAATGTTCAAGTCTCAGAAGTCTGCATACCAATACATGTATTTCACCTTCATGATTTCAATTGGCCTGGCGGAAAAGTCAAATATTAAACATAATCACACATCAACTGTATGTACTATGTAGGTCTGCCATCGGCTGAATCTATACATTCGTGTAAATATGTATATGCATGTATAGTATTTGATGGATTATTTAATACTGTTGTACAATGAATAAATATGTTCCATTATGTAAAACACACGCCTTTATAATATCCCTTACCGTAACTCCACCATTTCCTGTCCCAGGTTTGTCCCCGTAGGTAGAAGTAGGTCGGCGTCGGAAAGTACCGATACTAGCACGTGAAAGCTGTAGCGTAATAGTACCTGTAATTGCGGGAGTGTGATGGTATCGTGTGTCTCACAATGTTTATCTACCTGCTCAACGTTGCTCAGGTGAAAGTTTACAATGTCCCTGAGACCATGTGACGATCTGTTCACATCCGAATCAGCCAGACAATAAAAAGAAAACACTATTAAATACGTCTCAACATCTTTTATTAATGGTAATAATGTGTACTTACTGATAAGAATTTTGACAAGCTAGAGTGTAGGACCCTCCGTATTAATTTATTGTAGTGCTTATGAATGAAGTTTTAGGGGTTTATTAATATGGAGTATAGTATTGCTATTCAAACAGTACTGGGTGACTTGTGTAGGGAGGAAACGACCAATTCAATGGCAGTAATAGGGACTTCCTAGTGCTTTTTTTAATGAGTAAATTATGCGTATCATGTCGTTAAAGAGAGCATGTACACGCAGACCAATAAAATTAATCCAAAAAAAAACATGCATCATAATTCAAAATCTTTTTAATACATATCAGTTTTTAAAACACCTGTAACAAATGATGGTGTAGTTAACAGTGGGAATGAAATAAACATAATAAAGTTCTGTTCTGTTTTGTGAGCAGTAAACGTATTAATAAATCAAATACTGATATAACAAACATAAAACACATTATCTGAATTCAGTTTAATCCAGTAATTTGTAAACTGATTAATAGTTCACACATAAATCAAATAATGATATAACATGGAATACATTATCTGAATCCAGTAACAATAGAATAATTAATTACGGGATAATGAAAATATCCTTTAAAAAAATATAAAGACAAAAAAGAATCACCCACAATATTTCTCAATTTCCTAACAGTGGTGTGTATTTTCTACACACGGGGAACATATCCTAGCAATCAAAATAATTTCTGCCTGTAATGCATATTTATTTAATGTGTTTCTGTGGATAGTTTGGCTGGTGTAGTCATGTGATCACATTCAGGTGTCGCTCCCTCTTGACCCCATACTGTCACGTGTATAATATACCTGGATTAGGCCTCTGGAAAAACAGTTGTCCCCATTTTTTCCCCTGTATTTTGCATTGTCACGACTGACGCCAAATAAAGCTAGTGTCCTTATCCGTATTAATAGGAAACTGGAGCCGTTTAGAAGCAGGATATTCATCTCTTTCACTTGTCAGATTGTAATCAGACATATCACTTTAATTATTTGATTTCATGACAAACGCTTGGTTGTATTTCAAGCTTTTGTGCACGATATATGACTGTATTATACATATCAGATTGTATCTCTATTTTATAGTCTATTGTCTAGGTAAACCATTCAGATTGCTTAAAATATTTCACGAACATTTTTTAAACCTTCAGGAAGTATTTTGTCATCCGATGTTTAATACTTTTCTTACGGGATTGTTTAACCGTTATGCACACTCAGATTTCATTTCCTGTTTTAGACTTATTTCAGTAATTGTTTAAAATGTTTCCTCTAATAGGACAAGTGAAAGTACCGGTAGTTGGTTCAGATTTCGCACTCTTGAAGCACATAATAATATATCGTATTTCTTGTTCAAATTCTAACAACGGTTGGCAGTTAAATAGCTTTCCATGTTGCAATGAATTAGTCTGCTGTGCCAAAGATGAACATCTGTCTACATACCTACATCTATTAGTGTACACATCTGTATCAGATGCTTGCAATATATATACTTTTGTAATTGTGTATGTGAAAGAATCTTTAAAGTTACCGGTACTCGTAAACCCAAATTTAAAAAAAAATAAAATTGTATTTGATGGGTAATTTCAAATATTGTCTCGGAAATCTATTTCAATATACATTAATATTTTGTGTTGTTCACACGTGTATTAAATACAATGTTAGATGTTGCATTTTTGGCTAGGTTAATGCTTGTATTTATGGTTTTACTGTTTTACTACACTGAAATGGGGTTTCTTTTGGGAGTCTGTGACAGCGTAGATGTATACCATTGATGTCAGGAAGTAGCAGTAGTCCTACTCTGCATAGCTTCACTGTACACCATTATGTAGACAGCAGTAATTCATAATTTTCTATTGTATTTCAGGAGCACTGCAGTGGTCTGTTTCTAGCAGGGGGAGAACCTGAACTATGTACTTGTTGAGGTAACCATTGGTACAGACAAGAACCAAGGCTGATGACAGTATAGTATACATGGGAAAGCCACACCAATATGTCCTGCTTGTGGAACAATATTTGGTACAGATTCAAACTCGGAACCTTCAGGTTTGTGTTCCGACACACTAACCAGTGCACTAATAATTGTCTATATTGTTTGCTTTACTATTGCTGTAAATGAAAATACACGTAGGATAAGAAATATATGTAGAATAAGAAATATAGGTAGGATAAGAATAATAGGGATTTTATTTGTCCAGGTAATAGCATTAATTTAAAAGTTAATTATAAAAGTATCTGTACAATGTCCATGTAATCTAAAACGGGTAGGATCTTAATATTTAATCATGAAGATCCTGTTTTGTGGAATATCTTTCTGGCTTTATGTTTACTTTGATAGAAAACAGGTTGTACAGAATTGTGCTATTTCTTGTCATTTCTGATTGGGCAATTTTCTTCCTCATTTCAACTCAATGGGGTTTTGATGAGTAGCGATTACTGGAAACTCGAGTAATAAGAACAGGTTATCTCCCCTGAATCTTCAGATAATAATGCTGGTGCCGTTGTGTAGTTGCAGGATGCATTCCTTGCATTAGTAAACATACTTACATTTACCTACATGTATGTGTGTACTTGTTAGATACAGATACTGTATTTTAATATAATTATTTATTTGCTTATCAATGGTGGGAATGTTTAGAGGATGAGGAGCTATACTATTACGGTAAAATATTTAGTAAATATAGACTATTGGTCAGATATCTATGTGTTCTCAATTACTAAAGTAGAAATCCTGGTAAATATTCCTCATCATAAAAAAAAATTAGTATAATGATTTATAATTTTTAATTGTAAATACATGTACATGTTTTTGATTTCCAGATACAAATTACAGACTTTAACATTTAAGTTGTTGAGGGATGGTTGAGATATCCATTTGAAATTTAATACCTGCAATTTATAACATTTAAGATCAATCAAATAGCAGTATTTTGTCTTCGTATTTCACGTATGGGAAATGTAATTTATGAATCATCGTGAATGAAACAATACATTCATTGTTTACGTTGAGCGAAGCTCTGGTCACATGACCAAGAAAAATTTGTGTTCTATCTCATTTATCAATATGGCCTCTACAGCTTTCTGATTTATTTGTCCGAAAGTAATTTAATACCCGACTATTGATAAAAGGTGATAGGAGAAATAAATATCTGATTGAATTGTGTAGTATAGGTATTTGTGTGTGATTAAGTAGGTCAACCAGCTGTGATTGTCTGACTTATGGTTCATATAAAGATGCTATCTGAATGAATTAATTAGGTTGCAATGACCTACATTTTACACTGAAACCTGATTTCTCATTGAAAGCATATAATTATTACAATGTTCTACACAGGTAGAAATGTTCATGTCCGTACACCTAATGTCTCCATGTTCCTACCTACAAATGGTAGCAATTTAAAATACGGGTGACTTTTGACGGAGGAATTAAGACATGTATGTGATAGCCTGTAGGAATCATTTAGACTCTGGTTTCTAGCACGATCACACCCCAGTATATCAGTCTAACTCTTGCCGATAACAGAGATCCCTCTGAGCTATTTATAACTGGCCAACTATCGGGGGAAGATAGTACAACCTTTATACCCAGGCTCTGTGTCTTCTAATGAAGATGCTTGGAACATGGTTGTCGTGAATCATGCAGCGCTTATCTCCCTTTGTCTGACAGAGGGCGCTGGCAGCACTCCCGCCTAATGCCGCCGAATTAGTGCCATGCTCTGTGAGCGGTGCCAATAAAATACCAAAGCACATCCGTGTAATTAATGTCAATTAAGTTCGGCTAGGGTACAAGCTTTGTTGAATATACTAATTAGATGGGTACTTCCTGAGCTAATAATTAGGACACATAACCTGAAAGAATTTTCAGAGTTCGCAACACAGTTTTTCACCCTTAATTGTGTTCAGAAATGGCATGGTGACTATACATTAGGAATATGTTGGTAACATTGCACTATGCATAATTGAACGATGTAGATATTTCTGTAAAAAACATCCCACAGCGACATTAAACTCCATAATCACTCAATCACCTTAGAACACATTGAATCTTAGCTAATCCTTAACCTTCTCCCTGCTGAATAAAATCAAAGTATTCTATTTCTGCATGTGATCGGGCAATTTAAGTTGCCTTCAGCAATGGCATGGTGCATATATATTAGGAATGTTGGTAACATTGCACTATGCATAATTGAACGATGTAGATATTTCTGTAGAAAACATCCTGCAACGACGTTAAACTCCATAATCACTCAATCACTTTAGAACACATTGAATCTTAGCTACCGGTAATACAAAATTCAGAAAATACTGCAGTTTAAACTGATACTTTCTTTAATACCCAACCTACTGTATAGATATTATTACAAAATACAATTTTATCCTGTATAATAATGCTATGGTTCTGAAAGACTGAAATATGATATTTTGTTTGATATTTGTTCCTTAAATATATAGACAGAATTAAAGAAGATATTACTTATCAAATGTAGAAATAACAGCAGATGCTTTCTGAAGATACACAAGTTCGTGTACGTAACGGAATCCGCGATCTCCGCGGCTAGATTTGCATCCACATCTGTACGGACCCGGCCAGATGCATGTTCCGTTGCACGCACTGGGAGAGCAAACGAGCAGTTTGAAAGCCTGCACCTGTATCAGAGTTGCCTCTATCTCTCCATCCAACACCATCGCGCTACATTGGCCTGTCATCACAATAGTGGAAATTTTACACAAATCTTAATGACTGCAAAGTGTATGCCAAGATAGGACTTCACACTGCAGATGGAACGGTATAGGTGTTGATAAGAATGGGTGGCACATGGACCAAATTGCTACCCCGAGAAATATGCGATGATGTTACTGGTTGTAAAGTTTTCTTATCAGCTCGCCTCAGGTTATAAGATTTGAAGGTCCAGATATTTCATTTTGTGTAATGTTGTCACATGCTTTCCTTTCAGATTACATTTCTCAGACATTAAAATAGCTTGTTAATATCGTTGTCCAATTTGAAAAAGGTGTATTATTTATTATGTGTATGAAGTTTTTAATAAAGGAATGTTACATTTGGTAAATAATTTGAAAGTGAGAATTGTAAGAAAAGTATTTGATTTATAAGAGGATCAAAGACATCTCCTGGATATTTTTATACATGTTTATTTTAAATGTTTAGGGTGTGGCAAAGAGTGACAGAGTATGAGAAATAGCAATAAATAAGTATAAAATAATTGACAACGGGGGAGTTGATGACAGGTTGGGAATTTTGGGCTACTCTTTTACCACGGACTACATGAGTGACATTCTACAACACCTGACATATTTCTTAGTGCATATGGACTGATGGACACATTCACCACAATAGAAAGTGAATTTCTAATTAATCCGATCCAGTCTAGTCCAGCTTTTCTGTAGCTGTGTTATGAACACTCAGCAGCAGCAGGAAGTCAGAAGTCCCCAATCCAGGGGGACTGGTGCCCTTCATTCTACCAAACTGTTTGACCCTAGCAGAACCAGATTCAACATCAGTATAGTAGCACTAGATCCAACAACAGCAGCAGCATGAGACAATAGTAGTAACAGCAGCACTAGATCCTTGTCAAAAAAGGCAGCACTATATCCTTGTCAACAAAGGCAGCACTAGATCCTTGTCAACAAAGGCAGCACTAGATCCTTGTCAACAAAGGCATCACTAGATCATTGTCAATAAAGGCAGCACTAGATCATTGTCAACAAAGGCAGCACTAGATCCAACAAAGGCAGCACTAGATCCCAACCACCATAACCCCAGATCATGTAGAACCTTCAAGACATAACAGTTCATGTATTATTTAAAAGACTACCGTGGCCAATCATATTCAGACACGACCCTGTGCTGAAATCAACAGTAAAATGTACTACTGGTTACAATAATTACAACCAAAATTATTTACGTCACAGAATCTCTTATGTTGAAGACTGTAAGACCATGGTACCACTGACAGAACCAGAATCATCACAAATTGGTGAAAGATTCCCGCAGCGACGTTAAACTCCATATTCACTCACTCAGAACCAGAAGGTCAGCATCATTCTACAATAACAGCGATTCTTTTAGCTTTAGTGCTGCATAATAAGAGTGCATTTGTTACTAAAGATGAACTAAACTAAATTCTGGTATGTCCCATCATCCTGCCAATAATGGTTAGGGTATGTAC
>JAUTBZ010150104.1:0-11816 GCA_032361785.1 Lepetodrilus galriftensis
AACAAGTACCACCTTTTAGCGTCTTTTGGTATGACGCGACCGGGGATCGAACCCACGACCTTCCGCACTCCGGGCCAACGCTCTAACCATTACGCCACGGAGCTACAGAAATCAGGCTGGTGACCTCTGAATGAAAGTGGTATCTCTACGATGGAATGTGTAAAGTTAGAAATAAATAAACTAGTAGCAACAACTAAGTATTACAGTAATATGCATGAGCCATGGATGATGCAGATAAGCTAAGGAAGGTAAATCGGAAACGTCATCATGGTCATGACAACATAGAGTTTGAAGACGGTACTGGGTCCCATTCCATAGAACGATTGTTAGAGAGTTGTCATTCCTATACCACTGAACAATCGTACCGATATGAGAGTTGTCATTCCTATACCACTGAACAATCGTACCGATACGAGAGTTGTCATTCCTATACCACTGAACAATTGTACCGATACGAGAGTTGTCATTCCTAAATGTTAACATGGTGTTACGCCTCTTGTAGTGCTAGGATCGTACTGTAGAACAGGAGCCAGTTTCATATCCTGAATTTAAAAGAATTAAAATATACATGTACTGCAAGATCATGGGTCATCTGTCAGATATCTGAACTTCGTACAAACAGTTAATGTATATGACTGAACTTCAGGTAACTGACTGATGACTCAGAATATTATGATACATGTATAGTAATATGATATATGCATCTATGTAATACTGTAATAACAATTTTTTAAGTAATCAATACTACAAACCTTTATATTTATTTACCAGTATAATGTGAGTTGTTGTTTTACATCAGAGAAGGAATCTTTCACCCATATGCAAAAAGATTTCAGCGCGGCCCACTGACATATAAAGATGAACAAAATCACGCCCTGAGGTAACGAAACCTTTTATAGTACAATGTCATCTCAACTCAGATGTTATATTGAGATAGGAGGAGCACAATGCTAGAGGAGCGTAACATCCTACTGAAAAATGTTTCATGACCTCAGGAATATATATTTTAATTTTATTGATCAATGGTTGGTACAATTCCAAATGAAAATACTAAACATAATTCATAATTTGCCATGTGAATCATGAGAAGATCCAAAGAAATGTTAAACCACAAGTAAAAAATCTAGACAATAAATATTTTAATCTTATTAATACTTTACTGGTACAATTCCAAATGAACATACTGAACATAATTCATAATTTGCCATGTGAATCATGAAAAGATCCAAAGAAATGTAACCACAAGTAAAAAATCTAGACAATAAATATTTTAATCTTATTAATACTTTACTGGTACAATTCCAAATGAAAATACTGAAACATAATTACTAATTTCCCATGTGAATCATGAGAAGGTCCACAATTACGTAACAACAAATCAGAAATATTTTTGACACACTCCCTGCTTGATGGATTTATAGATTATTGATTTGAATCAAACTAATGTTTTGACATCAAAGCTAATGGCCCGCAGGTCGCGGTGAATGAAATCTCTACAGACGGCTCATCCGTGACCATGGAGGTGCGTGCCTCGTCTGTATAAACCTCTGTATAAACCTCAGTACGTCCCTGGAGTCACTTGTGGGAGTTACATGTCCCTGGCTTTACTCCTGGGATTTGTCCACAGACAGACTGTGATGACCATAGATGAGCACTGATGAGCATAGACCAATGGTAAACAACTGGTTCGCTATGCTGGCCAATAACTTCTGGCAGAGCAGGGTTTCTTTAATTCATGATCATTATAATTCACTGAAATCTATCTAAGACTGGTCAGATTTTTAGTAAATATTCCTCTATAAGGAATATGCTGGCAAATTAGAGTAAAAGTTGGCAAACACTTTTCTAATGTACCGGTAATTTATTTTAAAGCAGGGTTTGGTTGGGTTTTCTTGCGAGCCAGTGACATCTTTGGTAACATGGCTTGTGTTTTTGTCAACCACTAACTTTTTGAATTCATTACAATTCACTGAAAACTACTGTTTTGGAAAACAGGGTTTGTGCTTTCACTAGCCAGCAACTTATTTGAAAGCACAGAGTTTCTGTTTAAAACATTTAGTCAGTCAACAACCTTTTAAGACCAGTGTTTCTGTTTGTGTTTCTTGGAGAGCAGACTTTGTGTTTTTGTCAGCTTCTGATATAACATGCATATTCAGCAGCAAAAACCTAACCATAGACCGTGGAAGGTTCTCTACATAACTGACATGGATTTCGTCATGGGTTGTTATGATCATAATATGCTGAATACTGTTGCATTTCCATGTGACATTCATCAAGTTCATCAAAGAACTCCAGAGGAGATTCCTGAAAGGTTGTCATGGTTGTGCTGATGTAGTCTGCACTGTGCTGATCTAGTCTGCACATTAATCGTGGCAACCATCAAGGTTGTAGATGAAACAAAGGAGGAAGTAATTATTTACCATGATAGCTATCATTACATCACAGCCAGACAAGAATGTCTACCAGTATAAATATATAATATTCAAAGTTGCAGTCTATAGTTGCCTGGTACACTATTATGCTTCTTTCATTAATAAATGTACTATTATTGTGAGCTAGAACATTTCAAATTTTTTATAAATTCCAAAAAAAATAAAAATTGTACAATAAATATGATTGTCAATAACCCTATAAAACAGGTAAAACATTTTACATTTCTAAGAACTCACATTTCTTTTGATACATCGTCATCACAAAATAAACTTCAAATGAAATTTAATTCTTCTAAATTTATCATACGGTAACCAAAAAATGTCCTGTAATAATGGTAATTATAATAATTAGCATTTTCAGCGATGATCGATTATGAATTAGACGCCATTAAGCATTTATTCAGCCAATCCCACACATTAAAGTATTATCCTGGGAACAAAGGGTTGAGGATCAGCGAGAGATAAAATCTCAAACAGTTTCTCATTCATTATTGATGGCACATTCCATGATGAAACAAGAGGTGAGTTTGCATGTTCCACTGCAGTTTCCAAATCTGTATCTAGCAAGTAAATATGTTGAAATCAGAGGTAAATAAGCTGAAATTATTAAATAGAAGGTAAATCCTGGAAAGTTGCAATCGTAAGTAAATAATGTTGAAATCAAAGGTAAACATAGTAAATAAGTTGAAATTAGAGGTAAATAACTTGAAAGAAAGAAATAATCTGAAATTGGAGGTAAATGTTGAAATTGGAGGTAAAGAGGCAAATAATAAGTTGAAATTGGAGGTAAATAAGCTAAAATCATATATGGTAACAAGTTGAAATCAAAGGTAAATAGTTTTAAATTAGAGGTAAATAATGTTGAAATTAGACATTAAGTTAAAAGAAGTTATAATAAAATCAGAGGTAAACAATAAATTGAAATCAGAGGTAAATACATTGCAACTATGCAATCAAATATAACATATTTAAACTTTGCAACATGATTTAATGACCAAACATATTCTCCAACAAAAATATATATGACTTCAAACATATATACTATATCCTCCCTGAGTTATCAAATCAAGATCACCTTTGAGATAAATTACCATTATTGACATTAAATTCCATTCCCTGGCTGGTGTAGCTATACACGTGCTGACAGACACCACTTAACATGCTTAAACCTGATAACAATGGATTAGCAGCACATTTTTCACATAGACCAACATTTATAGAATGCGAAATCTGACGTCTTTACAGTCCTACGTTGTCTTTACAGTCAGATTTTGCCATGATAATAAGATCTATGATTCTTTTAGGATTCTGGACAACAATGCTATTTTTATGGAATCAAATCCAAGTAGATTTGTGTTGGTTATCATCTGATCATATCTAGCAGTTTGATGTGCTAATTTACTGCTAAGTGCTCTAATAATGTCAGAGGCTCTAGATGGTATTATCTATATATTATACATGAAAATATTCTGAAATAATGTATAAAGGTTAAGATGCAAGCAACTAATAAGCACATATTTAATAAATTGTTATAATGTGGGTGTCCAAAACTGAACAATCATATAAAGTAGCCATAATGTAGTAGTACTAGTAGCCATGAAATTAGAGAAAATAATTATTATACGCAAACTATTAGACTTTTGTTCATAATTAACATTTAAATTCATAGTAGACAGAACAGAATGGAAGTTTTATTCATTCAGGCTGAGAACCTCGGTATATGGAACGTACAAATTACAAAAATGAGCATGGTAAGCAAGCATGGACAGGGATTTGCTGGGAGGTTTTTCGACAATTTCTAATATTCTGCCACTTTTTACTCACGCACATCAACTTTTAACCTCTGTGTGATGAATACTTACTAAAATGGCCTTTCTGCTTGCCTTCTCTACAAACAGTTTCCACCAAACCTAAACATTTAATTTCTAAAAATTGGAAATTTTATTCTTGATCATCCAAGTCAATGCCAATCGTGAGGGGATTTTTTAAACCCAGGATAAATGGGTTGTGATCATTCTGAGAGCCCTTCGTTGAGGTCAGCTGAGGACGGTGCATTTTATTGCCATGCTGAATGGTGCTCTCAAAGCCCCGGCAAAAGACTGACAGCCCAAATGAGAGCGTTAATTGACTTAGCATTCCAGGGGCAATCAAGGGCACGTTCTTGCCAATGTTTTGGTAGGTGAATCCCTGGGACTATCTTTCAACACAGGATGAGTCAGTCAGGGGAGATGATGATCCAATAATTCCTAAAATTGCATCCAGTCATGGTCATCAGATCATTGATATGCCACCATTGATTGAAAGACTAGTCAGAATTGCAGGACAAATACTCAAACACCCAATTGCCAGTGTTGACCATGCTGATGCTGCAAATAGGCCTTCATCAAAGGAAACTTTATGGAATTTAAAAATAAATAAATATTTTTTTTGAATTTCATGTAACATTGTGTTCAGAGTCGCTAACTTCTTCAGCATGTTCAAGGCAACATAAATTCACTAAAAATATTGATTGTTTTACTAAAAGTTATAATATTAATAATGACAATGCAGCATGTTCAGTTCAACAAGCATATATTCATGTACCAATACATTACAACTTGTAGAATGGCTGAGAAGAGAACTTTCATCTAACCAATTTTAAAGACTATTGAATACTACAAATTTAGAAAGGACAAAACTCCATTATATTCCAAATATAAATGACTCATTTTCTACAGCATTTCATTAATGTTGTAGTGTAGTGTTAATAATGTGGGGATTACAGAAAACCCCAAATATTTGCATCTCATTCATCCCCAAAGTAGTTAATATAACGGGTCCTTCTACAACAATTCAAACTTGACCCTAGGGTATGAAAACCTAACCACTCAAGGTTGTATCCATGGCAACTGAACTGGTCCATGCAAACATTTGAACCTATTATAATCTCAACAGCAGAAGATTAGAAGAGCTCAATATGCAACAAGCAGAAATTAATAAGCTTTACAGAGAAGTTAAATAGAATCTAAACTGAAAGTTGAACTGAGTGCAAAGAGACCAGTTTTCAAAGAGACCAGTTTTCGGCAATTTTGAGAAAGTCCTATTTTTTAATAAAGACTCCCTTGATTTTCACTAGTTTATTTACTATGGCCATGATGAGGGGTCAGTTCTTGACCACCCAGCCCTTGACCGCCCAGTACTTGAAAGCTAGTGTGTACCGCCCAGGGCACACGTTTATCTCTGGGGTTTTCAAATGGACACGTTTCTCTGAACATGTTTCTTCTGCACAGCACTGAGGCCCAAGGGGCATGGATCAACATGAATAATTCACATCACAGCAAACCATCGGCTTCATAAACTCTTCTTTTCATCATTTTAATAACCAGCATTTCGACTGTAAATGATTTCCCCATGAAGTTCTTGATTTAATAATAACCAGCATCGCGACTTTTAACAATTATTTCTGTGAAGTTCATGACAGTCAATTTTCAATTGGATTCTAAATTGGAAATTGTTAGATAAATGGTGACTAGTCTCTCAGTAAATTTTCTGTGTTGAAAAGTCAAAGGTAATGTTGAAATTTGTAGAAAATTGTTCCGCCAATTTCGTCCTTATTTACTGCATATATGGGTCTATTATATTACCAAGTTTTGACTCGCGGAAATTACATTGACATTTGCAGTATAGCAAACTTGCAAAGTGTCTCTGCATTATATCCATGTACACATGAACTTAAAAATACAATGGTATGATCAAATGTTAATATTAAATATGTTTAGGATGGCATCCTGACCTTAGAACTGTGAATAGGAAATTGTTCTACATTTTAGGATTTGAACTCGGTACTTTTGATATTAACATCCAGCCCCCTGACACCAAATCCCATGATACTGCCCCAAGTGCAATGTATTGTATCGCATGAACTAAGCTTGAACCACTTTGTTACAACTCTGTCCAACTCTGAAAGACAATTTTCATATATTGAAATCATCTTGTTCAGGTCATCCCACTGCTCCAACAAAGCCAGCCACAAATTAATCATCCTATCCCTGATGGTCTGCCTAACAAATACCCTTTAACCTTCTTCCTCCCAGAGGTAACTACACATGCTCTATAGAACCAGAGGATCTGATGACACCCCTACAAGGCCAAGGCAGATAAACATGTGAAATGAACACCCTGTCCTTCTATAAAAATATTTAACCAACACCTTCCAAGCCATGTCAATTAACCCTCTCCTTGTTGGATTAGGAACAGGCACAGCTCTTTAGGGGCATCTCTGGTTGCCTCCAGCATGGAGAGAGTTAATTGACACTGTGTGTTCATGACATGCAGGTTTAAATGCAAAGTCTGAAATAACAGAGTTGGCAATGAAATTTCTATTTATGAATGATCTACTACAAACATCCATCAACTGAGCCAAGACCCACCCCATTGCCAGACTGACAGATGGACTCCCATCTATATCTGATTACAGCAATGGGTGGGTATCAGCAGTCTTTGGGTCCAGAAGTACTTATGGAATGGCCGGTACAGATGTCAATCGGAGCCCAGGGAGGTGTTCAAATTGCCCCCTGCCTTGAGATGCACTGACACAGAGAATGTAGATCTCCCGTAAATTGGCCGTAATTAACCGTGGCAGAAATGCATCGATTACGCCCAAGGGATGCCAAGGCCTCTTGGTCATATTGGTCAAGCGCGGAGTCTTGGTCAAGTTGGTCTCAAGGCAACCGGTGCAGGTCATTGTGGGCAAACTGATTGCAGTCCATCCATCTGATTGCAGTCCATCCATCGCAGTCCAAGATCTCGGGAGTCCAAGATCGCAGCTCTTTCAGAATGCCTTTAATTCCTATGATAGCATCTTTGTCTCGGTCTTTAACTTGTGATCATGATTCTGCTGTTGTCATGGTTGTGGTATCTGTGATGAGCTTTCTTCAGCATTACTCAAACCATTAGTAAAGACTCTCTAAGAGGAAGTGGCTACAATGGCTTAAAGCGCATCATAGATGTACTGCAACAGAGCCATGGGTTAAACACCATTACCAGTTAGATGTGGTCATCTTCACTATGGGGAATCAAGCATTGTGAAGTGTTCTCTCAGGAATTCTTATTGAATTTATCACTAGATGCCACAATTACCATCAGATGAATAAAAGTGCTTGCATTGATCCTCTGAATCGGAAGTCAAACTATATTGTTTAACTTCCTACCTACCGCAGACAACTGGAGATGCCCCATACATTATTAATACAAATAACAGTGATTGATTAAGTCTGGAGGAAGAATAATCATTCCAGGAATTTACGAAGGAAACTACAGTCCACCAAAATATTGTTCTGAACCATGCAAGATCATATTTGGATCCATCAACATTCTGTTCCTAAGAGTAAAACCATATTACTGCTGTGCATAACAATTATCCAATTCTTTTGTAAAATTAATAGAATCTACAATTATTGACGTCTTCTTGTAACATCTCAATCATAAATAATTTATAACTTTGCCGTTGTACTAATTCCTATTGATCCTCTCAAAATATAATTTTCGTTCTCATCACAACTTCCTGTGTGGGCTCCCTACACAATTCGTAGGTCAAAGTCACATTGTTAACAGGGCGATACAATTGTTAACTAGACAATACTGACCAATGTTCAAATCAAGAGGTTTGTTTCGTTAGCCATGAATTCCCTCAAGTGTCTGCCTCCATGGTTGGTAAATTGGTATTCATGGTAATTAGGTACTGATGGTATAATGGTACTCATGGTATTATGGTAATTGTAATAAGGTACTCATGGTATTATGGTACTCGTGGTAGCCTGGTATCCAGGGATGGACATTATCAGACAGTCACAGCATTGGAGGAGGGAAGAATACTACATATTATTTTTATTATTATTTCTGTGTTATTTGAGAAATATTCTCGTCGAAAAAATTGCACAAAAGGGCTTAATGTTAAGTATGAATGTTCAAAGGGAAACAGGCGACACAGCTGCCGAGTCATTATGAATGAATCCTTCATTTATCATGTTTATACACCTGGGGGTAAGTATTAGACATGCTAGCATAGGTAGGAGAACATTATAATGTGTATGTTGCTGTAAGTGGGTCTTGTAATTCCATATTCCAATAAAGTATTTCAGTTTGTTATGGGTGGGTCTGTAGCCATTATTGGTTACCGTAAGTACAGTAAACCATTGCTGATGCTGTTTACAAATAGAACCAGCTCATTCCTCCTAGCATTTGGAACTCTTCTCTTGAGAAGACACCAAATTCTAGATTTGAACAGCTGTCACACCAGATACATTTGACTTCATATTAATTATTTTATTTTTTTGACAATTTATTTTATTAAATTATTTCATTAAATCAATCATATGCAATGACAAAACTATTGTGAACCACTTATAATAAAAATAAATGAAACCCATAAACAAAGGTCTACCGGATTGTTCACAATGCTTTACGCTCGATACAACATATTTGGTTCACTTTCAACAGGAAGGTTCAGAAAGGCTTGAAAATACCACTGAAACCTGCCCAAAAAAATGTTTCCTTTAGAAAACATTCCGTTGCAATAATGAGTAATGGAAAGACTGAATGACCTAACTTCTGGAGACCATTACGAAGTGGCAAGAAAGCCTCGAACAATACTCGTACATTTGGAGGGCATGTGTGGAGTTCCCTAGGTAATGCAGATGACCTCGAACGGAATGCAAATGTATTCAAAAGCAAACCTATCACGAGGTATTATTAACACCATCAAAAGCCGTCAATATCTGTTGTCAATTAAGTGCATAACCAGATGACCTTGCTAGTACATTGCTTCACAAATCACGACAATTGGGTCGATAACCAGAACATATGTAATACTAGCATTGATCCGATTTTTCTCATTGTAACACAGGGATAGAAGTTCCCACTCGCCCGGCGGCCCGATCCATTTCCCCTAATGTTAGAGGTATCCTACGGGCTAGTAAAAATTTCATGTTTTGTTATTTATATCATTATTCGGGCGAGTATGTTTTAAAGCTAAGTTCTAACCCTGTTGTAATGGAGATACTCTCCCCTAGGATCTCATATATAAGTGGAAACCATGTGTATACATATGATACATATACATATTGTTGGTGGATAATGGCTGTACGATATACGTTACACGTCATTAACTTTATTCCCCAATAAAAGAGCTATGATAAAAGAGAAAATGTTCGTGCATTTATCACTCATAGTCATTAACAAAATTAGGGTTCATCAAGACCAACAAACAGAAGTTATCTGTCCCTAATGAGAGTTATCTGTCCCTGATGAATTAACATCAATTCAATCCAGGGGCCCAGTTTAAACACAACTGCTAGTAACTTGCGGGTTATTATCTAAATATATTACACACTTGACTGGATGAGCACGTCCAGTATAAAGCAGCATGCCATAACACACCAGGTGTGCATCCTAGAGAGGTTGCACTTCACTGAGCTGCAAACATTAACACCTCATATTCCTAAGTGCTGCGATCACCTGGGACTTTAGCACGTGTTTGCACATGCTCATGCACATATTTGCACAATCTATCCGGGATGCCGAGATAAGTTGATATCACGATCGTAAAATTTCAACTTATATCCGTGTCAGGTGTATCGTAGATAGTGCAGATCAACATGTGCAAATTGTGTTAATATACTTGGTATACTAGGGTATTTGTGTAACTTGACTAGAGTGAGTTAGTGAATATGGAGTTTAATGTCGCTGCAGGAATCTTTCACCCATTTGCGACGAAACTTTACTCGAGTATATTGTACTATGATATCCTAGTCCGTGCTGCAAATACACTGGTATCCTGTACTGATAGCACAGCTTTTCAGTTTATCGCAAGAGGAAACCCGCAACATCCATGGCTCTGAATGTTGCAGTAAACCTGCGAGTACTGGCTGGTACTGACAAAGATGATAACTACATTGCCACGGTAGGTATCATACTAGACTATGATATACTGCACCTCTCTACTAGGGTATACTGAACCTATACTACGGTATCATACTTCTGTTAAATTGTACCAATAATACTAATAATCATGATTGCATTCATATAGCGCATCATTGCCAACTCTAAGGTATCTTGTACCTATACTAGTGTATCTTGTATTTATACTAAGCAATACTTTATTATGGTTCCATTAGGGTATACTGTAACTATACTATGGCATCCTGCACCCAAACTAGGGCATCCTGCATCCAAACTAGGGCATCTTGTACTTATATATACTAAGGCTACACTTGAGTTTCATAGACCATGTAGACTAGGATACATATTACATACATGATAAAGGCTGGTGGGCTCTTTAAAAAGCAGTTTTTCATTCACTGCCGTCATGCCTATTCAACTTGGTTAAAAGTCCATGCAAATTCTATGCCCTTTGCTGCATGAACTTTCCCATAAAGCACCTTCTCTGCAAGAACCTTGACTCCCTAATAGGTACTCATCAGTGGATAGAATGACCAGACTGGGATACAAAGTTTCGTTCTGGGGTCAAGAACATGGTGTGGCTCCAAACGTTTGCTGGTATCGTAATACATAAAAGGCTGAAACTGACACTGGTCCATGACGGCTATTACCGTCTATTAGAGCACCGAACGAACACAGCCGCTTTAATGTCATATGCCAGGGATCAATCCTCATGACATAATTAGATCTCTTCAGATTTGCAATCACACAAGGTTTAGGTTTTGTCATGGTGTCTAATTCTCCAGATTATACTCAAGATTAAAAGGATCGATTAAGATTCGGATTCAATCGTATTCAACGTGAAAATTGACAAAGACCTGTATATTGATTCGTCCATTATGAAATTATTAAAATATTTGCATTAGACTTGATAGTTGGAGATTCATAATTGATTTTACCATATGCCCTTGAGATGTCTGGAGAAAAGTACACCCAATAAATGCAATAGATAATTATTTACGACCATGCCTGACTGTCAACATTGAAGATTACTCTAGATACAGAATAGTCTAATCTAGGATACCCTAGTATAGGTACATGATAACCTAATCTAAGTATAGGTAGATAGGTGCATGGTACCTTGGTGAATACATGTACAGGTAGAGGATACCCGAGTGTAGGCACAGGGCACAAGATATGCCTAATTTCATAACATACAGGTAGTCCAGAAACCTAGATGTCTACATGCATCACTTAGTGGATAGCAGAAGCATTATGGTGACAAAGCAACTGGGTCTAAGTTGCAGGATACTAGGAGTTTTATAATAAATGCATCACAATTAAAGACAGATTTCAGAGCATTTATCCACTAGATTATCATGCTTATAAATGGAGTCATCATTGTCATACTCATCATCATTGTCATCATCATCATCATCATCATCATCATCATCATCATCATCATCA
>JAUTBZ010150115.1:0-26585 GCA_032361785.1 Lepetodrilus galriftensis
TATAATAATTATTTATTCAATATCACTTGTCCACTATCTAACGGCTTTTCGTTGTGTCGTAGATAGTAATAAATCACTCCATCTTGGTACGTTTCCAATGATACGTCCATAGTATACTGCCCAGGTGACGAAGTCACCGCTTCAAGTAAACTACCAAGTCGATCTCGCAATTCAATGCTCACGACATCTGCACCAATATTAAATTTACTCCAATCAAAATGCACATAAGCACTCGAAGGATTTGGGATAACATCGACTTTTATCCGATTCTCTTCCGCAGTTTCTGTAACAGTATTTTTCAACTCTTCAGGCATTTCAAAAGAAATGGGCGGATAATAGGCTCCATGCAGACTTAGTACATTTTTTGCGAAAGCAGATGATAACCTAAAATCACTATCCGCCGCTTCTTCTAACTGATAATAAGCTGCATTATCCAATTCATTGTTATTTGACAATTCCCTTAGACTACGGTACAATGCCAAATCCTTTAGGTAGCTTTCTGATAAACTAAATGTAGCTGGCAATTGATCCAAAATAGTATTAGCCAAAACCAATTGTCCTTTTTGACGATACCAATCTGCTCGCTTTACTTCCGCTTCAAATGTATACATTCGCCCTAACCAAATCGGAATACTATCGGCGTCCCCACCTGTCGTATCCAATACCGCATATAAATAGCCTTGATAAGCGGCATTATCAGCTTTTGCCCGATAATATTGACTTTCCTTTGATTTCTGTTCTAGTAAAGTCATATTATTTTGACTTTCAGCTTGCTCTTTTGCTAAAGAAGCAGCCTGAAAGGCTTGATAGGCTTCAAAGTACTTATTTCGATTATTTGTTTTTTCGATGATGGATGGACAACCCAGACAACCCGCATCTAATTGAGCTTTACCTGGATCCGCATTACCCGGATCAGATGGTTTGACGAAGCAGTAATATTTATCTAATACTTCTGCTTCATCAACAGCAGTATTTTCATAATGCCCTTCTCTAGGAACGGTATTCGGAATATTTGGGTCATAGTAATACACAAACTGGAGCCCACCTGTAGTAGATGGGTAATGATTGCGATAATCCCAACTGGCACTCGGCAAGGAAAAAGAAAATTCATTATAAGCAGGTAGGCTTTTAAATTGTGAATTCAACAATCCTTGTCTAGGTTGAATAATTGAAGTAGGATCGGAAGTTACATAAATGTCACTGGCATTATAAGTCAGGTGATTGCATAAATATTTTAATCCATTTTCATCAATTTGTCCGACATTAGTTCTTCCATTGAGTTTATGAGCGACATTAGCGATGGTTAATTCAGAGAAATTATTATCTCTTATCTGATAGTCATTTTCTCCCATGTCCGTACATAGGGTACCAAAGGTGGTGATGAAAGGATTGCCTTTTTCTGTTCTAAATACATTTCGTGTTATTTTAAATCCAGAGACGGCCGATTCTATTATTAGACCATATTGTTGGTTATTGGCACAATTAGGGATTGTTGGATTGGTACAATCAGACTTTAGGTATGCATCTGGCATATCCCCAAGATGAAATTGATTGAGATAGACTTTATTTATGGTTACACCACGCAAGAACATTCCATATTTGCAATCCATGAGATTATTCCCTATAGCATAACCAAACCCATCTTGTAGGTATATTCCAGTATGCAGTCCAACGAGCTTGTTAAAACCTACGGTAATATTGGAAGATTGTGAAATAACTCCCCAGTTCGGTGTATTAGGTTCTTCTTTTGTCACGTAAAATTTATTCCCCCGTAACTGATCCCAGTTAGTCATATTCATTTTGTACAAATCAATAAAAGACTTAAAAATAAGGTTTCCAGCCATAGATTCATCCACTCTAAATTCAGAAGATTTAATTTTAGATTCGGTGGGCACACTAGATATCGGGTCATTAAAATTAACCACTCCATCTAATTTTATAGCTACTCCATTATTAAGAAACTTCGCATAATCCACTTTAACCACACTTGGTCCATTCATGTTTTGGATACCTACTTTAGCATTTTCTATAATGGATTTTGGCTTACCAATATAGTGTCCTTGCTCAGAGATGGGTTCTGATGCACCATTCCCCCAGACAGTGACTCCTTCCCAATAATCTTCACAACTGGTCAATCGACCATGATTGACTAAGGTTGAGCCTTCATCGACATCTACAATACCATCTACGGGAAAAGACAAAGACACATCTGGCATCAATGTCAATGTTGCATTTTGTTCAATAGACAAAGAATTAAGTATTCCTCCATTAGGAATAGATGTTGCATTCCAAATGGTATTTTCATTGATTATTACATCTCCCAGAATTGTTGCACCAGAAATCAAACAATTATCTCTAGGAAAATCACCAAATACAGCCCCATTGCATTTGTGCTGTAATCCTGCTAATATATTATTCAGAGCTTCTATTGATTTTTCCGAAAATTCATCGGAATCGCCGTTATTACCATTGCAAGGAACAGGATTGCAATCTCCCGGATTCATTAAGCCACACTTGTCGCATATATGCTCAAGACCAAGAACATGTCCTAATTCATGTGTCGTAGTTGCTTCAATGTGACCATTATCGTCTCTAATAACGGCGTAACTAAACTCAAAATGCTTTCCACAGTTTGAATACTCATTTCCACAGATAGATCTTCCTCCGAGAAACTTAACGACCCCCAGAGCATTAAGCGCCCTACCTGAAAATAATATTGCGGCATCACGTTGTGTACACTTAAAATCTTTATTCCACTTCCCTTTAAACTCATCCCATTTCTCAACAATATCATTAGTATTTGAATATGGATCAAAACTTGTGGTCCATATATTGGAAACAACATGCTGGATATTAAGAAGGATTCGTGGTTCAGAATATCTCCTATCCACTTCATTGAGAATCTCATCTATTCTAGCGTTCACGTTAGAAACAGCGGTTCCGGTTCCAACATTTTTGTACTTTTGATAAAATTCATAGTCAGCATCCGTTGCTAACTCTAAAAAACGTAATTTTGGGTCTGTGTTTGGAGCTGTCATTTCATTTTCTACTGATTTTTCCATTTTTGTAGCACAAGAACCTTCATTAATCACTACATCACTTTGCTTAAAAAGTAAGTAAGAAGAGTCAAATTGATGTCCTGTCAAGTATCTTGACAGTGGAGCAACACGATAAACTACACCATCGGCCAAAAATGACATACCGATTTTATGTTCTGACACATACAATCTTACCCATTGTGATTCATCCCCATCAATATAGCCTTTGTAGGTATTTACAACATTGCTTTTAGGATGATAAATTGGACCATTGTCAGTCATTTCTACAATTTGAAAGCCATCAGATCTGATGTCATTCTCTTCAATAGTCATAGACCAATCATATTGGCCACCTATTTGAATTTTGACAATCGTACTACTTTCCCCTGCTGTTTTCAACAAAGTATTTAGCTCAGATACCGGAAATTGAAATAAATCAAATGCTTGGATTTTTTCAACTACCAATTGCCTTTTAGCTTCAGGAAAGGACGTCAGAGTTGTCCCTGACAAGATGTTTTGCGAAAAGGTCTCCCCCCCCCCATAACAATACAATTACAAAAAAGAAAATCTTCTTCATTTTTATAGATTTAAGATATTTAATAATAACCTAACGTAGTTTTCGACATTACGCTGCTTGCGCAAAAGAAAAATACAGTTTAGGCTTTAATTCAGCATTAATAGGGTATAAACTTCAATAGAATAACGTTGCCCTGTAAAGGTAATGAGAAATTCTTACTATTCAAATAAACTTAACAATATTCTTGCAAAAGTAGCTTATTGGATAATTCGACATTTTAACTGCCAATGAAGCTCTCAGATAGCATCCTTACATTCTCACAATTGCGTCAAACTCAACTGATTTTTATCATCTATAATCAAATGTTAATACCGCATAATATATTTGGATAAATGCGCACATCATGCTTACTTGCGTCGTTATTCTGTTTTTTGGATTCTTTTTCTTAACTTTGCACATGGTTTCTGTAATGTAGAAAGACAGAAATTAGCTAAATAAGCTAGGAATCTAGGGACTCAAACATCACAATGATTGCTCTTTTAGTTTAACCAAAACACGATATAATATGACTACATCATTAAAGTGGTTTAAAAAAGAGACTTATAAAAAGATTAGGGAAGAGAGTATCCCTGATTTTGTTAAGCCTTATTCCGCAAGGACTTATCCAAACATTTTGGAGACCATTGGTGACACGCCTTTAGTGCGTTTGAATCGAATATTTAAGGATATTCCAGGTAATTTCTATGTAAAGTTGGAATCGGGCAACCCTGGTTCTACCAAGGATCGGATTGCACATTATATGATTGAGCAGGCGGAAAAAAGGGGCGACTTGAAGCCAGGTGGTACGATAATCGAAGCGACATCGGGCAATACAGGTTTTGGTTTGGCCATGGTGGCCGCAGTGAAAGGATACCGGTGTGTATTTACCACTAAGGACAAAATTTCTCCTGAAAAGCTATCGGCTCTTCGAGCGTTAGGTGCAGAAGTGGAAGTATGCCCAAGTGCCGTATCTTCATCTGATCCTAGATCTTATTATGCTAGAGCCAAGCAATTGGCAAAAGACATTCCTGGTGCCTACTATGTCAATCAAAATTTCAACAGAGACAATGCCAATGCGCATTATGAGTCGACTGGGCCAGAGATTTGGCGTCAGACACATGGCAATATCACCTATTTTGTGGCAGCTTCTGGTACGGGTGGTACCATTTCGGGAACCGCTAGATATTTGAAAGAAGAAAATCCAGATATCAAAATAATCGGTGTAGATGCCAAAGGATCTATCCTTAAAAAGTATCACGAAACGGGTATTTATGATGAGAGCGAAGTAAAATCTTACCTTTTGGAAGGTGTTGGTAAAAACATCATTACTGGTAATACCGACTTCGACTTGATAGATGAGTTTGTTCAATTGGATGATAAAGAAAGTGCGCACACCGTGCGAGAAATAGCCAATAAGGAAGGTATTCTAGTTGGTTTTTCTACGGGAGCAGCCATTGCTGCCATCAAGCATATTAAGCACAAATTCACCGCAAAAGACATCGTGGTGATTCTATCACCAGATCACGGTAATCTATATTTTTCCAAGATTTTCAATGATGATTGGATGAAGGAAAAAGGATTGATGTAGGCCCTTACGGGAAAAAATAAAATTAAAGTAACTATTCGGCATGAATCATTTTGGCTAGAAAAAGCTCTTTTCTATCTCAAAGGCTTTGCTGAATAATCACAACTAAAAAAACGTACAGATGGATATTTTTGACAAAATGGAAAACATGGGTCCATTAGGCAAACATGCCGACCAAGCAGAAGGTTACTATGTTTATCCTAATTTAGAAGGCCCTATTGGCAACAGAATGATGTTCCGTGGGAAGGAAGTCATCATGTGGAGTGTCAATGACTACTTAGGTCTAGCGAATCACCCCGAAGTAAGGAAAATAGATGGAGAAGCGGCCAAAGATTGGGGGATGGCCTACCCTATGGGCTCTCGTTTGATGAGTGGCAATGCCGTTCAACATGAAAATTTGGAGCAAGATTTAGCTGATTTTGTCGAAAAGGAATCTGGTTTTTTAGTCAACTTTGGCTATCAAGGAATGGTTTCTGCTATTGATGCCTTAGCAGGGCGAGATGATGTTATTGTATATGATTCTGAAAGTCATGCTTGTATTTTGGATGGTATGCGTTTGCATCCAGGTCAACGATATGTATTTAGGCATAATGACATGGAAAGCTTAGAAAAAAATCTAGTGCGTGCGCAAAACTACCTAACCAATAAGAAAAAATCAGGGGGTATCTTGGTTATTTCTGAAGGTGTTTTTGGCATGCGTGGCGACCAAGGATTATTGAAGGAAATCGTCGCTTTGAAAAAAGACTACCCTTTCCGTCTTTTGGTTGATGATGCGCATGGATTTGGTACATTAGGTGAAGGTGGACGTGGAGCAGGTATCGAGCAAGGTGTACAAGATGGCATTGATGTCTATTTTGCGACTTTCGCCAAATCAATGGCTGGTATCGGTGCCTTTTTTGCGGCAGACAAGCGCACCATTAAGTATTTGAAGTACAACATGCGTTCACAAATATATGCAAAATCTTTACCGATGCCGATGGTCGTTGGTGCGCAAAAGCGTTTGGATATGCTAAAATCCATGCCTGAACTAAAAGACAACCTTTGGAAAAATGTCAACATTCTTCAGAATGGTTTGAAAGCACGTGGGTTTGACATCGGCAATACCAATACTTGTGTGACACCCGTTTACATGAAAGGGACGATACCCGAAGCGACTCAACTAGTCTTTGACTTGCGTGAAAATTATGCAGTATTTTGCTCGGTAGTGGTTTATCCTGTAGTTCCGAAAGGAATGATGATTCTACGGTTGATTCCTACAGCTAACCATACTCAGGAAGATATTGACTTGACGCTAACCGCTTTTGAAGGGGTAAAAGCTAAACTAGAAGCTGGTGCTTACAAAAGTGAAGAGATTATTAAAGTGGTATAGTTTATTTAACTTTCCAAAAGTTCAAAAAAAATCCCCACTTCCTAGGAAGTGGGGATTTTTTATTGTTTAATTATCATCTTCGTCATTCTAGGTGCTTCCAAGTGGAAACTTCATCTTTTGGTATTTGTAGGATACCATACAAAATTAAAATACCAGCAAGTCCGCCAAGAATCGACCCAATACCCATTCCAGAGTTTATATTTATACCCAATGAAATCACACTCGTCGCTACAAAGCCCCAGAATCCAATCTTTTTCCAAGTAAGAAGCAAAACAGCAAATACTAAGTTTAGGATTGTTATAACTCCCATTATCATTGGATTTATATCAGGCATTGCATCTAATGATTCTTCTGGTACATTTTCCAAAATGCCATCCCAAAAGAAAAAATACATCACAGCAGCTGCCGCATTGATAATAATCATAAAAATAAGCCAAGCAGACACACATCCATGCCGAGATTTTGCTTTTACTTGCTCCATGTCATCTAAAATGTCATTGTGATCCATAATTTAGTTTTTTGTTTTGAAATGATTTTGTTCGTTTTATACAACTAAAACAGCCGAATTCTGACAAATATATGCAAATAATAGAATATTTAAGCCCATTTTCTACAAATAATACTGATTTCTCGACAAAGGAGAGTCTGCCACTTAAAACTAAGGGGACCGCTAGCTTTTTAAATCCAGATGCTTCTCAAAGTTTTGCCTGTACTTAGAAAAAAGTGCAAAATCAGATTACACCCTTTTCCTATTACATTCACTATTTGTCTAGCTAGTTGCCCGAAAATGAACATTTTTGCAGAAAGCTTGTATTTTTACAAATGGCTTTTACTTAAATTTGCTAGATTATGATGATCGTACCACAGTCTTTATTTGAATTAGACCATGTCAACACTTTGCTGGCGGATGGCCTTGCCTGCGTAATAACCAAAAAACTATTCTCGGCCGAACCCGAAAACGAAAAATATCTAGCCGCTCATGCCATCACTGTTGTCATCAATGGACAGATGCGTATAGAAAGTCATTCGGGTCAAATAACTACCATCGGTTCCAAACAAATGGTCTTTTTACCGAAAGGGCTATACATGATTTCGGATATTCTTCCAAATGAAAACCCATTTGAAGCCTTGATTTTTTTCTTTGATGAAGCGCTAATTGATGAATACATCAAAACAGCTAAATGGGAAGATTATCAGCCAACTTGCATGCCTTTTATGGTCATGAAACGCACACAAAGTATTGATACATATATAGATACACTTCAAACCTTGTATGGAGACCAGAGTGGGCGACACAATGCGATTACACGCTCCAAGCTCCTAGAATTGCTTCACCTTATCTCTCTAACCGAGCAAGGTCGGGATTTTGGGCATGCCATTTTTTGTATGCGTCATAAACAAAAACATAGCATTAAGGAACTCATGAATGCCAATTTTGACAAGCCATTAGGCATCGCAGATTATGCCTACTTATCTGGGCGAAGTGTTTCTTCCTTTCATCGCGACTTCAAACGACTTTATAATCAGTCTCCTAAAAAATGGCTCATCGAACGTAGAATGGAAAAAGCCATCCACCTAATTAATCAGAAAGAATGGAGCATCACTAGTCTTGCATTTGAAGTTGGCTATAAGAATGTCTCCCATTTTATCAAGGCCTTTCGGCAAAATGTAGGCATCTCCCCCAAGCAATATCACCTAGAGCAACGACGAAAAGGCATTATTCAATCAATTTGACCGAAAAGCTATATTTTTAGTTTTATTGAACAATTCATTTTGCGCAAGCCCTGTTTCTTTGTGTATCATTAATTCATTAGGATTTAAATAGACTATTTGACGAATCAAATAGCATTACGTTCTAATGCCTAATCTAAAAAACATGCAATTACTAAGAATTGACTCCAGTACAAGAATTCAAGATGCTCATTCCCGAAAGGTCGCCGAAGAATTTCAAAAACAATGGCAATCAAAAAATCCTTCTGGAAAAGTTGTCTTAAGAGATTTAGCGCTTAATCCAGTACCCCACTTATCGGATTTAACGATTCAAGGATTCTATACGCCAGAAGAAGCCAAAACACCCGAAATCAAACAAGCACTCCAACTATCTGATGAGTTGATTGCAGAAATCAAAGCTTCAAACACGGTAATTATAAGTCTTCCAATGTATAATTTTGGGATCCCGTCATCCTTGAAAGCCTACATCGATCATATCTCTAGAATCAATCAAACCTTTGAGATCACCGAGCAAGGTGAATTCAAGCCACTTATCTCAACGGTTAGTAAAATGGTATTTATCACTGCGACTGGTGCCGTCTTCTCTAACCCGCAAATGCAACCAATGGACTACATGACCCCTTACCTAAAAACTATTTTTGGGTTTATGGGCATCAGCAATATGGAAGTACTAGCCATTGAAGGGACTACAATGAACCCAGAAGCTTTTGAAGCAACTAAGCAAAAGGCAAGTCAAAGAATATTAGAAATTGCAGATTAATCAAATAAAAAAGAACCTAGAAGGTTATTCCTTCTAGGTTCAAATCTTACAACACACTGATTATCATCAATTTACTGAACAATATTCAATAACATATTTTTAATATTCTTAGGTGTGGACATTATTTTTGTAAATGTTCCCATAGACAAATCGGGAAATGCCAAAGCAATTCGATACCGTCCATGCAGCATATAGACATCACTGCCAGAAACTAGTATTTCGTAAGGCAAAAATGCGGTATGTTTGGGGGTACCTTTATCAATGATTGGCAAGAAAGTACCTTCGCCATCTGAACCACTTAGGGCGATACCATACAACTTGATATTTTGACCAGGAATCTCTACGGAATATACTTTTCTCAAGTTAGAAATACCTTTCGAAAAATTACCATCAATCTTGGATACAGCCGCCGAGTAACTTCCAAATGACTTTAATTTATGGTTATCTTGAAAATAAGGCATGCCCATCATATAGTGATACTTGCGTAATTTGGAAGTAGAAAGCCCACTTTTTGAGCCAAACTGAGTGCCGCCATTCGAGCCTAATCCTGACAAGGCAGATTGCAACTGACCAGAAATCGTTGTAAAGTAACTGGCTACTAGGCTATATTTCTTTTGGAAATAGGCATTCCCCCAATATTCAGGTGTCGTATAAGAAATGATGGTTTTGCTACCTTCTTTTGTTACAGCAACACGTAGTGCAGCCGCAAACCCTGTTAAACCGCCTACTTTCTTAACAGCAGCTTTTAGTTTTGGTGAAGTGATTATAATGACACGTCTGTTTACATCATTGGCTGGGGTATAAACGCCTAAAATTTCAAACCCTTCGGCTTTTAAGGCTGCTTTTGCCTTTGTGGTTACCGTACTTACTGAGCCAGAAGTTTCGGCACCAATAGTATAAGGTTTTAGATTTTGCGCTTGGATGGACATCATGCCAGCAAAAGACAAGAACAACATGAAAAAGATATTTTTCATTAGATTAGTTTTATAAGGAAAGAATAGGTTTGGACTGTTCTTCCCACAAAGAACGGCAAGTTTTCAGGTACAGGACTTGACCTACGTTAGTCCATCAAGTGATATAGATACACCCTTCAACTAACAAACTCCCCAACCAACGATTATTTGGCTAACACCCACTCTATTAGATGATTTTTATCCACTATTGACCAACTATGTGGATGCCGCTCTCCATTTTCCCGATATCCTTTGTTTTTTGTTGTGATTAACTCAACTTCCGAAAAGCCCGATTTCTCCAATGATATTGCAAGGCTTTTAAGGTAGAAAGCATTCATATCTTCATAATCTGCCATTCTATTTTTTTTCCACCAAATAGTATCTGGTTCTGTATAAAGCCTAATTTTAGTATTTCTAAGATTATGGATATTATGGATATTATTGGTTTTTGATGTAAAAACAGCATATTCTTCATATTCACGCATATCAATAGCTGGGTCTCCCAACTCCTTTCCTAAATTTTCCACGACCCATGTACTTTCTGCAGCAGAAATCAATGAGAAGTTACGTTTGATATTTCTTTTGGATGTCTCATACAATGCAACCAAATCAATGGGTGAGTCTATGATAAAAACACCTTTCGGAGCAATAATTCTTTTTTTCTGGACCAAAAAATCACTGATGAGCAGCGCAATATTTCCTCCACTTGAAAACCCACCGATAATAATATTATCAACTGGCAATTGATTCTCCTTAAAGCATTTTTGAAGGTAATTGGCCAACTGGGTCTTTTCATTTTGCTCCAGCCATAATTTTTTATTATAATTTAGAATCAAAACTCCGACATTATTCTCTTTTACAATTTTTAATATTTTAAATTCACGTTTAACATCTTTGGCTTTTTCTGGGAAGCCCCCAAAAAGTATAATAATAGCCTTTATTTCAGCATTAGGTCTAAACAATTCATAACCATCCCTAACAATTATTTGATTATCAATTTTGGGCATATCAACTGGCTTCTTCGTACTAATTTTACACGAGAAAAAGACAAGAAATAGCAAACTCAATATTTGTTTCACATTAAAAAATATTTTTTATTGAATATCCGTAAAAAATGCTTTTAAATCACGATCCTGCTTTATAGTCCGTCCCACAGGATGTTGATTTTTCTTTTTTGCGGCCAGTTCCTGTTGCTTCACTTCATGTGTTACCAGTGATGCTTTGGGTGTGTCTCTTCGGTTTGACTTAGTTCTGGAAGGTGATTTTTTTGACTCCAAATACAAGGTATCCACTCGGTAAGCGTATTGCACCACGGTATCCGTTTTAATGATTTCTTTGGGGACTTCTTTGATGGTTTCTTTAATTTCAACTGGATTGGGTCGAAGGAAATAGGTCAATCCAAAAACCACGAATAAGGAAAGGAGATATGCCCAAAATGGAATTTTATAATTTACAAAACGTTGATAACCAGATGGTTGCACATTTTTTGCTACTTTCTCTAATAAGTCTTGGGGCACATTATCAGACGCCATTACAATTGGGACTTGCGCCTTCCTTTTAGGCAGGCAGGCCAAAATCATCTGCCGCATGAGTCTATATTCTTGCGAAGAATCACAATGTTCAGCGACAATACCCTTTTCTTTTTCCGAAAGGTCATCATAATGCTTTTGTTTTAGCAGCGCTTCGAATTGCTCGAAATTAGTATAATTCTCTTTCATAATTGTATATTTTGAAATTGTTTGGCGAGTTGCGGATGTTTCGCTAAATTTTTAAGTGCATAAAAAAGCCTAGACTTGACCGTTCCTTGTGGGCAATCTAAAATCTGACTGACTTCATCCACACTAAACCCTTCTTGGTATCGGAGTATAAAACAAGCTCTATGTTTTTCATCCAAGCTCAACAAAGCTGATTCTAAAATCTGGGCAAATGGCTGACCAGATACTTTATGGTCAATTGATTGAAAATCTATTTTCACTTCTGGCAAATCAAAAACGATTGGTTTCCGACTCATCCGCCGAAATTCATTTTTACACATATTTGCCGCAAGGCTATAAATCCAAGTCGAAAATTTCTTCTCCGTATCAAAGAGATTTGTCTTCTCAATAATCTTAATAAATAAGTCCTGTACAAAATCTTCAGACTTGCCCCGATCATAGAAAAACATATTCAGGAAGTACCTTAGCATTTTTCCATGATAGCGTGCATACAATGTGGAAAAGGCGACTTTGTCCCCTTTTCCAATTGCTTGCATCAGCTGGTTATCCTGATACTTTTTGTATTTCTTTTTATTGATCAATTAGTTGCTTTCAATCACTTCCATGAATACTCTAAAACCGACATTGGGGGAAGGAGCTTCAGATGGGAGTTTTGCAAAATTTGTACATTCTTCGGCAGAATTCTGCCATCCGCCCCCTTTGGTAATTTTTGGGTTGGCAATCATTTCGGCCACATTTCCATTCATATTGTAGCAACCGATTTTATTAGGAAAATAAGCATCCACCATGGCCGTAAAAAAAGCTCCGTCATTGCTTTCCTTATTATACTTAGCTTTACATCCATCACATTTTGGTGCATTAAAATTACACAAATAACAACCCTTGGAGTTTTGAATATAAGTTCCACCCCAAGCATAAGTTGACTTGCCCCCCCAACTCATTGCGGCGGATTCCCATTCTTGCTCCGTAGGTAGTCTAAAGATAACCTTTTTAAATTTCTTTTTCCGGCTTGTTGATGAATTGTAAACTCTAGTTATCCATTTACAATATTCATTGGCTGCTTCCCAAGAAATATTTTGAATGGGATAATTGGGTGAATTGGGATTCCTAAATTCATCACTCTTGCTATTCCACATCCAAGTATGCCCTGTTACGTTTCCTTCTTTATCGAAAATATTGTGTTTGGTAGCATACTTTTTCTTATTCTCATCAGATAGTAAATCGACCCAACTAGTCGGTGCATACAAGGACTTTTCTAAAATTTCCCGTTCATCATGAGTACCAAGATCTTGAATGAATAAATTATATTGCTCATTGCTTACTTCGGTTTCACTTGCATAAAGATTTCCTTTAATTTTTCTCATAGGTCGATCCAAATACTTTACACTAAATCCCGAGTGTTCAATAGGCTTCTGAATATTAAAATATTTAGCAATTGAAGCTCTTTGATTATTGCATTCTGCGATATTTAGTATTATTTGTTCCACTCCTTTTGCTTTTCCTTCCTGTGATTGCTCAAGGTATCTCTTGCGTAATAATAAGAAAGATGGGATATAATTTAGATTCATATGGTCTGCAATAGGTCTACTTACATCGTCATCTAGCATTTTCACCTTTAAATCATCCAGTAAAAACTTATTCTCATAATTATCTTGAATTTCGGCAATGTTATCAAAAGGTTGAATACTAAACTTATAAGTCAAACCCACCAGGTACAAACTATCTTCGTATTTATTCTCAAGTGTTTTCGATCCCGCTACACCAATATACAATGGACGACTTGACGCCGATTGTATATGATCCACAATGGCCGAATAATAATCTAACTCACTAGAAAAATCACTACTTTTTTTCCCGAAAGGGGCAATATTATTTTGTGCAAACACATGATCCCTATAATCATCTTTCCAAAGTAAAGGCATCACAATCAACCCTACATCCTTCCTTGCATTATTGACTGATTGCAATGCATAGATGGGATATGAGTCGTTATCCCCCCAAGAAAGCAAGATGGCATTTGGCGCAAGCGATGCCAATACATTATAATTCCACCTTAAAATACTAGTTGACCAATCGCCTAATTCATACCATTTTTTCACATATTTATTGGCATTCTCAAGATCGCCATCCACCAAGTAACAAGTTTGTAAATCATGTAAAGCAACCTTTCGATCTGGATCTATTTCATTGGCTTTGTACAAATTACTGCAATCACTATACAAGCGATATTCGATATAATAGGACTCAAAAGTCTCTGGAATGGCTTCTTTTGCTTGCGCAACAATTTCTTTTAGCTCAAAACGGTTCATCGCTTCTTTCGAAAAATGATTGGCATATCTCGCTGCCAGAAAATAATTGAGCCAAGCATTTTTATTGTTAGGTTCTTTTTTCACTTCTCGCTCCCACAAAACGGATTGCTCAAAATAATAATCATATGATTTTTGCACCCGTGTCATTGATGGAATCGGCTCCGCTGTTTGAGCTACAGCTCCTTTCGGCAAAAACAAAAAAACAAATAATATTAGGGAAAAAAGCTTCATAACCTTCTTGATTTAATTGATGTATTGTTTGTTACACCGAAGATTTTGTATGGTTCAACTTTCCAAAATTTTAAAAATTTTGGAAAGTTGAACACCAAATAAACAGACTTTGGCAACAATCTTGAATAGGTAATAGGTACAGCTTTTAAAAAAATACTAATTATGTCGAAATTTTATCAATTACTTACAATAAGCGTATGCCTATTCTTTGCTTCAACACTACATGCTCAAAAAATTGGAATCAGAACTGGTGTGAATTTTTCTAATATGAAAATCACTAACAATCATCCTATTATGGGGGCTTCTCCTAATAGTAAGATGGGGGCACATTTCGAAATGATGACAGATTTTGCTTTAAATAGCAACTTCACTTTGGAAAGTGCGATAGGGATTTCCACCAAAGGCTATCAGGTCAAAGTGGATCAATACAAGCCAATTTCTGGCCTAAAATATACCACAACAGGAAAAAGGTCAATGAATTACCTAGATATTCCATTGAGAATAAAAATGCAGACATCTAATACACAGACAAAATATTTTGCCGCTTTGGGGCCCCAAATGAGTATTGGCCTGACAGGAAAATGGCACACCGAAAAAATAATTAAAGAAAGAAGTACCATCGAAGGGAAGCAGGTGGGTTGGAATGATGCCAATGATGCAAATTCCTTCAAGCGTCTAGATTTTGGTTACTTTATTGGTGTTGGTGCAGAAAGGAATACGCTCATCATTGAGCTCTCTTATAGTGGAAGCTTCGGAAACATCTCCGCGACCAATGACCTTGGTAACATCGCCAAAAATCAAGTTTTCAGCCTGTCCATTGGCAGATATTTATTAAGACGAGTAAGAAACACTACAGAAAAGGAATTGATGCGCTCTTCCCATTTTGAAATCATCAAAAAAAGAAAATATCCAAAAAAATCGACTAAAAAGAAACGTCGTAGACACTAAATAAAAAAAACTTTCCAAAAGTTTAGAACTTTTGGAAAGTTAATAATCTAGAAAGCTGTTTAATTCCGAAGTGGCTTATTAGTTGTCAACATGTGTTGGATTCGTTCCAATGTCTTTTGCGTACCCAACAAGCTCAAAAATGCTTCTCGCTCAATATCTAATAGATACTGCTGAGACACTTTTTGTGGACCTGTTAGATCACCACCACACATCACATAAGCCACTTTTTGAGCAATCAAAGCATCATGCTCACTAGCATATTGACCAAGCTTCAATTCGTTGACAGCCATATACAAAGCGCCTAATCCACGGCGTCCCAATACATAAACATCATCAACGGTTGGAGCGACGTAATGCTTGGACAGTTCCAAAACCTTTTCTTTGGCTCTTGCAATGGCCTTTGGGGTATTGATGACCACATGATCCTTAGTTCGATCAAGGTAACCTTGCGTAAATGCTTGATCAGCTGATGTTGCCACCGAAGCTAAAGCAATCGTTTTAAATCTTTCGATTAAAGTAGGAATCTGTACCATTCCTGGATCAAATTCTTGGGCTGCACGCAAAGCAAACTCTTTAGTGCCACCACCACCAGGAATTAATCCAACACCGACTTCTACTAAGCCAATATAAGATTCTGCCCCAGCCATTACGGCATCAGAATGCATCGCTAATTCACATCCGCCACCAAAGACATATCCTTGAGTCGCCATGACCACTGGAATAGCTGAATGACGTACACGCATGGCTGTTTGTTGGAACAAGTCAACGGCCATATTCAGCTCATCAAATTCTTGTTCATAAGCCAACATTGCCACTAACATCAAGTTAGCTCCTACTGTAAAATTCTTAGCATTATTACCAAGAACAAGCCCCTTCCAAGGACCTTGTTCAGCGATATCAATCGTTTCATTGATGCCCCGAAGAATTCCTTCACCGATGGCATTCATTTTACTTCTAAATTCCAAACAAAGGACACCGTCCCCGATATCATGTACTTGAACTTCTGGGTTTTCAAAAACCAACTCGTTATCTCTGTAATGATCTAGGATAACAATCCCTTCACGTCCTGGAATTGCTTGATAGGAATTAGATGGGATATTAAAGAATTTAGGTTCTTTATTTTCAACGGTATAGAATGAATCCTTACCAGAAGCGACCATATCTTTGACCCATTGAGCGACAGATTCACCTTGAGCTTCTGCCATTTCGATGCCTTTCTGGACACCGACCATATCCCAATATTCAAAAGGACCTACGTCCCACCCAAATCCTGCTTTTAATGCGTCATCAATAGCAAATAGGTCATCTGCGATTTCTGGAATTCGATTTGAAACATAAGCAAAAAGCCCTAACAAGGACTGTTTTACTAATTCAGCACCATTATCATCTGCTCTGAAGAAATATTTGATGCGTTGCTCTAAGCCATCCATTTGCTTGACAGCACCGAGACTTGGCAATTTTGGTTTTTGACTAGGGGCGTATTCCTTAGTATCTAGATTCAAGGCAAGGATAATCTTTCGACCATTCTCATCTTTCTTTTTTGTCCTTTGGTAAAAACCTTTTTTAGTCTTATTGCCTAAGAATTTATTATCAATCAGGAATTGTAAGTAATCAGGAATAACAAAATTACTGGCTTGCTCATCATTTGGGCAGTTTTCACGAATGCCATTAATGACATGCACTGCGGTATCATGTCCGACCAAATCTCCTAATCTAAAGGTGCCTGTTTTTGGACGCCCAATAGCTGGCCCTGTCAATGCATCTGCTTCGGTAATCGTCAGTCCTAATTTTTGCGTAAGCTGATAAATCTTAGCCATAGAATACACCCCTACCCGATTGGCGATAAATGCAGGCGTATCTTTACACAAAACGGTTTTCTTTCCAAGGTATTCATCACCGAAATCCATAAAGAAATCAACGACTTCTTGCTTCGTTTCGGGTGTTGGGATAATCTCCAACAATCGAAGGTACCGCGGTGGGTTGAAAAAGTGAGTTCCAACAAAGTGTTGACGAAAATCTTCGCTACGTCCTTCCAACATCATATGGATTGGAATCCCAGAAGTGTTAGACGAAATCAAAGTGCCAGGCGTACGATATTTTTCGACATTGGTGAATACTTGGTGCTTGATGTCCAATCTTTCGACAACAACTTCGATAATCCATTGGCAATCTTTGATGTCTTTCATGTTGTCATCAAAATTTCCTGTAGCGATCCGAGCGGCAAAAGAATTATCATAAAGTGGAGCTGGCTTAGACTTTATGGCTGCTTTAAGAGAAGCATTAACGATTCTATTTCTAGCGGCTGGATTGTTTTTATCCTTTTCTTCAAGGTCAAAAGGTACGATATCTAGTAAAAGAACTTCGTAACCTGCATTGGCTAAATGACAGGCGATTCCTGATCCCATTACTCCAGAACCCAGGACGGCAACTTTATTAATTTTTATCATATTCCTTAAATATTTAATTCGGAGCCCGAAGTTAGGTAGTTTTAGTCAAATATGGGTCATTTCCTTTCGGAAAAAAAGGTCTAAAAATGGTTATTTCGTGAATAGACTTCTAAGACTCTAGCGATTTGATGGTTGTATTCCCCAAAAATCATCCTTTTTTCTAAGAATGGAGTAAAAACTAGAATAAAAGCAAAAAAAGTCTTATCTTTGCACTCGCTAATGAAGGATCGATAGTGATTCAAATTGGTAACCATAAAAATTTAAAATGGCAGAATATTTAACAGGTGAAAAAAAGAAAGAAATTTTCACAGAATACGGTGGATCTGATAAGAATACAGGATCTACAGAAGCTCAAATCGCTTTATTGACTTTCCGAATTAACGAATTGTCAAAGCACCTTCACCAAAATCATAAAGACCACTCTTGTCGTCGTGCACTACTTAACATGGTAGGTAAAAGAAAAAGATTTTTGAAGTATGTCGCTAAGAAAGACATTGTCAAATACAGAGAATTGGTCATAAAGCTTAATCTTCGTAAGTAATACCGAGCTTAGACTACAAAATATAAAAGCCACATCGTTTCGATGTGGCTTTTTTTGTAGTCTTATCGTTTTTACTATGGGACTACTTTTGTGTCCCCAAATTTTTATTTGGGATAAATGTGGGGTAACCCTTCGGGGTTATTCATGCAATAAATAACTTTTCAATGTCATTTTTCTTTGAGCTTTTTGTAGTCTCCTTAAAGTGATGCAGTAACACCTTAAAAGCTATGCACCCTATGCTTCGATGCCCTAGGGACAACTACGACGAAGAAATCCCAACCACAAGGGATGCGGTCGGGATTCAAAAAATAAATTGCCATGAAATTCTTTAGCTTACTTGGCTTTGAAGTGCGCCTTTTCTTTGATACGCGCTTTCTTACCAACTAAGTCTCTTAGGTAGTACAGCTTAGCTCTTCTGACTCTACCTTGCTTAAGTAGCTTTATTTCTTCGAGTAATGGAGAAGCGAAAGGAAATACTCTTTCTACACCTACACCATTAGATAACTTTCTTACTGTAAAAGTCTTGGTAGCGCCTGTTCCATTAATTTGGATAACATCACCACGGAAAGTTTGTGTACGGATGGCTTTTCCACCTTCCATTATTTTGTAAGTCACGTCAATACGATCCCCTGGACGAAAGGTAGGGAAATCTCTTTTTTCAGTTAATTGCTCGTGAACGAAATTAATTAAATCCATTTTTCTCTTCTTCTAAATAGGTCAATGATTAGTCCGAATATATACGGATGCGCAAAGGTAATGGTTTTTTCCAAATAAAAAAATCTTTTTTAACGAATTAAAGTAGCAAATCCTGATAGTTCGTGGCTTTTAAAGCGCCGATCTGTATAAATCACTTTATATACATAAACTCCAGGCGGCGAAGGACGTCCTTCGTTAAATTTTTTGCCATTCCAACCTACATGTGGGCTATTCGACTCAAAGACTCTTTGGCCCCATCTGTCCCATATTGTCATTCTAAATGTATGTAGTTCTTGTATTTGTCCCTTTCCGATAAAAATATCATTCTGGGTATCTTCATTGGGAGTAAAGGCATTGGGCATAAAAAAAGAAACTTCAGGAATTACATCAATGATTTTTGTTATTGTATCTACGCATCCACTAGGATGAACGACCCTTAGATGTGCATAATGCTTCCCAATCCCAAGAAATTCATAGCTTGGGTTTTGCTCATTTTTTGTCGCAAGACTGTCAAAATTCCAGAACCAAAGATTTGCACCTATAGATTCATCTATAAAATTTACTGTTGGATCTAAAGATTTCACCATCTCGGGAGAATAACTAAATGCAGCTTCAGGACTCGGCAAAACACGAATCCAATTGAAAAAATTAGCTTCCGCTGTACATCCAGCTGGAGTTGTCAGCTTAATGCCAATGGAATAGAGCCCTTCTTCACTATATACATGTGTTGGACTCATCACAGAATCTATCTGTCCATCTCCAAAATCCCATTCAAATATATAAGTAGTGTCAATAGGATAGGAGATATTATCAAAGAAAATCTCTGCTGGTACACAACCATTAAAAGTTGTTGGAGCTATAACGACTTCGGCTGGAGCGGGCTGCCAAGCAATTATTTTTTCGACCCCTTTATGGCAATTATTCGAATCTACAACTGAAAGGCGTACCGTAAACTCTCCAGAAGTAGGATATTGATAAATGTGGTCAGGGCCTTGGCCTTCTCCCCCATCTCCAAATTGCCACCACCATTTCTCCAAACCACCATCCCCCATCGACTTATCGGTAAATTCAACGGGCCCTACTTCACAGATGTCATAAGATGACTCAAAGTCAGGATAAACCCCTGGCAAAATATCAAGAGTAATCAAAACAGAGTCTTTACAATCTTCTTCTTTATTTACCATCATTTTGCCATGGTAAACCCCAATATCAGGAAAAGTAAGAATAGGGTTCTTTTCAGTTGATTTAAGGAAAGTCCCATCCTTTAAATCAAACTCCCAATAGAAAGAAGAGATGCCATTTTTAGCAACACTATAATTGTAAAATCTTACGTCTTCCTTGCCGCACCCTTTAATATAATAATCCTTAAAGCCAATAATAGAATCCTTATATATTTCTGCAAAGACATCTGGCTTACAATCTGCTACATTAAACTGAAATTCTCGCCGAACAGTACTAAGCAACTCTCCATTTCTGTATTCTTCCACACAAACACCTAGTACGTATTGGCCTAGTTGATGGGGTACACCATCTATTATTCCTGTTGCTGGATCCAATTTAACTATTGGGTTTCCACTCATTGGGTACTCCGCGGTATATAATGGCTCTATAAAATCAACAGGCAAATATGGTGGTGGATTAAGGTCAAAAGGCGTAACCGCTGTTTCTGGGCTACAAAGACTATAAACCAATTGATCCCCGTCTTTATCTACGGCAGAATGGTCATAAGCTACTGGAAAATCATTACAAATTATTATTGGGGGCAAGTTGGCAAACTTAGGCGAACTATTTTTTAATTGCATTGCTTTGGAAGTCAAATCCACGGAATACACTGCGCCAACTTGATTTGGATTATAGATATTATTGATTGTAGAATTTCTACAACATATTTGATAGGTCACATTAAAAGGGTTCCCTGTAAGTGGTAAATCTATTGTAAATATATATTGACCTTGCTCGACACAAACGTTTGGTGGGTCCATACATTCCAGCTTCACAAAGGTGACCTTTCTAGTTTTTGATATGCCTTTCTCCTTAGTATAATACAACTCATAGGCACCATTAACCTTTTCATAAAAACTAATATAGACAGGGTCTTCTAAATGTACTGGGCTCGTACAATCGCGATAAACGAATAGGATGAACTCATACTTGTTTGTATTTGGCTGAGTACCAGGCCCTAAATATTCATAGCTTATTGTCCCCCCTATTATGTGGGAAGCCACAAGGTTTCCACAGATAAACAAAAAGGATATCACAAAAAAAGCTTTCATTTAGGATTTTTAATTTGGCAGCAAAAAACATCTTCTCATCAATTATCGTATCAATGTCGCAAAACCCCGCAATAATTCAGTTTCTCCACGTGGCCCCACATAGTTCACCACATAGACATAAACCCCTGGCGGTGACGGCCTTCCCACATTATTTTTAGTACCATTCCAACCGACACTAGGATCTTCAGATTCAAATATTTGCTCCCCCCAGCGATTCCAAATGGTCATTTTAAAATCACTGATACCATCTAAAAGTCCTTTCCCTAAGAAAATATCATTTTTGGTATCTTCATTCGGTGTAAAGGCATTCGGCATATAAAACGTAATTTCAGGAATGACATCAATAATAGTTGATGCCGTATCTACGCAACCACTTGGATGCACCACTCTCAAATATATGACATGCCTTCCAGTATCCTGAAAAGTATAACTAGGATGCTGCACTTGTGTTGTCGCAAGACTATCAAAATTCCAAAACCACCGAACCGCATCAATAGATTCATCCGTAAAATGAATAGTTGGATTGAAGCTTTTTATTTCATTTGGCGAATAGCTAAAAATCGCTTGTGGACTAGGCAATACCCTAATCCAATTTGGAAAAACATCTTCGGCTTCGCATCCAATAGGTGAAGTAATCTTAACCGTAATCGTATAAATACCTTCATTTTCAAATAAATGGGTAGGACTCATTACAGAATCAACTTTCCCATCGCCAAAATCCCATTCAAAAATATAGGAAGAATCAATTGGAGTCGATAAATTATCAAAAAAGATATTTGCGGGAATACAACCATTAAAGGTACTTGGAGCAATAATGACATCGGAAGGTGCAGGTTGCCATACGATTACGTTAGTGGTATCGTCTTTACATTTATTGGCATCTTCCACACGTAAAGTCACGGGATATTGTCCCGGGTCTTTATATAAATAGGCAGGGTGCTTTACTTTATCAGACCCGCCTTCTCCAAACTTCCAGCTCCAAGATGTCAAGATACCATCTGAATGTGAGTGATCCATAAATTGAACGGGGCCAGCAATACAAGTATCATAGACATAGGAAAAATCAGCGGTAATAGAAGGAAAAACATTCACTGCTATATCCACAGAATCATTACAAGGTGTACCACGATTCAAGATCATTTTCCCAACATATCTCCCTGTGTCTGGAAAAGTTAGAATTGCATCCTTAATCGTAGATGTGGCAAAATTGCCATTATTCAAATCAAACTCCCAGTAATAAGAATTAATATTACTCCCACCTTGACTTAAATTTACAAACTGAATATCATTCGTTCCACAAGCATTAATCAAGTAGTTCTTAAAACCGATTACTGTATCTTTTTTCACATCCGCAAAAATATCTGGCTGGCAATCGGCTACATTGAATTGAAACTCTCGACGCACGACAGACAATAATTGCCCTGCTCTATATTCGCTTACGCAAACAGCCACCACATATTGACCTATCTGGTGTGGAATACCATCAATAAAGCCTGTACCAGCGTTAATGGTCACTAAAGGGTTGCCACCCATTGGCTCGGCTAACCCATATGGAGCAATAAATTTTACATTTTTAAAGGGTGGTGGACAACCAGGAATAGGAATTACCCCATTACAGGAATTAGCTCCAGTACCACTCAATATTTTTCCGCCACCTTCGATAGGTGCACAAAAACTATAAATCAACTGGTCTCCATCCTTATCCGTTGCCGAATGGTCATAGGCGATTGGAAAATCATTACAAATAACAATTGGAGGCAATGAGTTGAACTGTGGGCTACTATTTTTAGCCAACATTGCGGCATTGGTCAATTCAATGGTATAAGTCGCCCCTACATCTCCAGGCGATTGGATATTGGTGATGGTTTCATTTCTACAACACCTTTGATAACTTACATGATAAGAATTGCCCGTAATCGGCAAATCCATGGTAAAGGAATATTCTGCCTTTTGGACACAGACATTCGGCGGAGTCATGCAAGGCATTGGCACTACTGGGACATTTTTCGAGAAAGTGATACTCCGACCATTTGAAGAAACCATCACATACGCTCCATTTATTTCTTCATAAACCGTTATCTCGGCAGGATTGTCAAAGGGAGCGCCATTTCCATTACAATCACGATAGACAGAAAGGGAAAATTTATATTTATTGCTATTGGCTTGGCTGCCTACACCTAGATATTCGTAGGTCATGACACCGCCAATAATATGCTTAGCAGACACAAAATTAACCGTAAAAAATAGGAGAAGTGTAAAAATGAATTTGTTCATTGTTTCAATTAGTATGTGGGTAATAAATTTTAAGGAATCTATTTCTTCTTCCAAAAATAAAGAAAAAAAACGGAAAATGACGGGACGAATTGACTTTGGGCGTCGTTTTAACCAAAAAAGTCACCGAATTGACTCTTTTTTTTGTGTTAAACTCATTTTTTTAACAAAAAACTCTCTAATAATGGATTATAGTATGAACTTTGGCGAAACTTTTGTTTCATTGCCTAAATATATGCTCGAAAAAGATAACATTGAAGCCGTCGCAGACATACTTGTTGATGGCGGAATTATATGCTACCCCACAGATACTGTTTGGGGTATCGGATGTGATGCAACGAATACCAACGCCATCCAAAAGCTCAACACCCTAAAAGGGAGACCTAATGGAAAAGGATATGTGGTACTTGTGGACTCTATCCAAATGCTTAAAAACTACGTAAAAGAACTCCATCCAAGGATGGAGACTTTATTGGAATTTCACGAAAGACCTTTGACCATCATCTACCCTAAAGCCAAAAATCTTCCCAAAGAAGTATGTGGAGAAGATGGAACGGTGGCCATTCGGTTAGCCAAGTGTTCGTTTTGTCAAGCCGTCATTGGTGCATTAGATGCTCCAATAATCTCTACTTCTGCGAATCTTTCTGGTGTTCCCTACCCAAAAACATTTGGAGAGATTAGCTCTGAGATTATCGAAAAGGTAGACTATATCGCCAAAGAACGTCGATGGGACAAAACCAATGGCCAACCTTCTACCATCGCTTATGTCGATGATGATGGCATGCTAGAGTTTATTCGCGAATAATCACCAAACAAAAATATTATACAACTTGCCAAATCATATTTTGGCAAGTTTTTTTTTGTTCCACCCCTAAAATCCTATAAAATTTACGCCCCTTTTCTTCGCAATTCCCCTATATTTGCCCTTGTAACTAAGATCAAAACCAATGAAAAATTTATTCCACAAGGAATTAGTCCATTTTTGCGAAAGCGTAAACAGTGAATTTGACTTAATTCCCGATTCCAGAAAAGAATCTTTACGACAACTCTCCGCCTATATTCTCGGTAAACGCAGATTAGGAGCTCCTGCGAGAGTAACCGTTATCTGCACCCACAACTCAAGAAGAAGCCATACTACCAAAGCCTGGTTACAAATCGCCGCTCACTGGTACGGTATCTATAATTTTGAAAGCTACTCAGGCGGCACAAAAGTAACTGCCTTCCATGAAAACGCCGTCGGAGCACTTACTCGGTCAGGGATCGAACTCATCAAGGCCGAAAATGGGAACAACCCTGTTTATCTAATGCGTTTTGGGGCAACCCTTCCGGGAATGGCCATGTATTCTAAGCACTATGAAGACACTCCCAATCCAATGGATAGCTTTTGTGCTTTGATCGTGTGTAATGACGCAGAGAAAGCCTGCCCAACGGTCATCGGCGCAGAAGCCCGAATTGTCATTCCTTATGAAGATCCTAAAGCTTTTGATGGTACTGACCAAGCCAAAGAAAAATATGATGAACGTAATCGCCAGATTGCTAGAGAAATGTTCTATGTGCTTTCTATTGTCAAGGAAGTTGAATAAACCTTTTTGTCCCATACGGTGTTTTTACTTTGAATCACCAGTACTAATTTACCGTCATCGTGTATTTGTGGCTCATCATTATTGATTAAAAAAATTGAACATGGAATTCCTTGCGGAAAATATAAAATGTAATGGGTGCGTCAACAACATCCAGAAAGGATTTGAAAATATTGAAGGGGTCAGTGACCTAAAAGTAGATATTCCTACTGGAAAAGTGGAATTTGAATACACTGGTGGCGAAAAAGAAAAATTCTTCGCCAAACTACTAAGCGACCTTGGTTACCCTTTAAAAGGCTCCAAAAATAAATTTTCTATCTTTGGTCGGTGGTAACTGAAGTTTTGGTAGTAAGGTGTGTCGGTTTTAAGGTTTAATGGTTTCCAATATTTTAGGATGGTGAATGGTAAAAGACTAATGGCCAAAGGTTTGTGTGCATTGGCGCTAGAGTAAACCATTGTTTTTTTTCGGATGAGAAAATATCCCTTCAACCAAAGATGAGCTTTTTTGTCAAACTATTGAAAAATACCAATAAATACGGAGCCTTCTGACTGACGTATTCTATGTTAAAATCAAGTCCATATTGAAGTTATTTTTTTTCTTTTAATGAACAAAATGGAACTAAACCAATATGATGTATTACCATCTTTAGCTATTTACATAAAGACACAAAATTTTACATTTATCTCTTTCATTACCCCTTCTTATTCCCCTTAAAAGTGGGAACGGATTGGCAAATACAAAATTTTGCTTAGATTATTGCAAACATTAGCCATGACTCTTCGAAATTCATAATCATACTGAGAATAGCTGGTACGTGGTATTAAGCCATGTTCTTGTTAAAAGCCCAACCTAATGGTTGAGCTTTTATGTACCGATGGGGGGAACCTTTCAGTACCTGAAAGGCAGGTCGCACCCCCCACTCACTTGCGTGAACTGGCATAGTATCTATAGATTAGACAACAACGCTCTCAAAAAACGCTTACCACTACTTGTCTTCAATTCTTTCTCCCGTACTCTTGCTAATGGCCTAGTTGCAAACTCTTCTACATAAAATAGAATAAAAGGACGATAAGGCTTTGTTGTTTTGTTATATCCTTTGTTATGTTCCAACAGGCGTCGCTCTACATCATTGGTCAGACCTACATAGATGTAATTCCGAACTTCGCTCTTCAGTGCATAAACATAGTACTTCATAGTTATATTTTTTACATAAAAAAAGCCCAACCAAATGGTTGAGCTTTATGTACCGATGGGGGGGGGAACCTTTCAGTGCCTGAAAGGCAGGTCGTACCCCCATTATGTACCGATGGGGGGAATCGAACCCCCACTCACTTGCGTGAACTGGATTTTGAATCCAGCGCGTCTACCAGTTCCGCCACATCGGCATGTGGTTAATTTTTTTCTTTCGCCCTACCTTCGTAGGTGGATTTTGAACCTGCCTGCTGACGACAGGAAGCAGGTCCTGTGCGTCTACCAGCCTTCCTGCCTTGCGGCGGAAGGTAGATTCCGCCACATCGGCATGTGGTTAATTTTTTTCTTTCGCCCTACCTTCGTAGGTGGATTTTGAACCTGCCTGCTGAC
>JAUTBZ010150116.1:0-11814 GCA_032361785.1 Lepetodrilus galriftensis
CAATGGCGTGAAGCTCACTTCTTCTCTTGGCTGTTGCCAAGGCCAAGAGAAAGGCAGTCTTATATGACCAGTGAGCTAAGTCGCAGGTAGTAGGGGGTTCAAAGGGTTTACCTTTTAACGCCTCTAAGACTAGGTAGACGTCCCATTGTGGTACCCTGAGTGCCGACTTGGGAGCGTTTGTTTTCAGAGAATTTACTAATTCCCGTAGAATGGGGTTGGCCGATAAATCGGGACCACCACTTTGTCTGATTGTCGTGCAGATAGCTGACCTGTACGACTTAACTGTTCCCTGAGAGAATTTCTTCTCCTCTGTTAGGAACAGAAGGAATTCACAGAGCTGCTGGACTAGTGGATCACTGGGATCCACCTGCCGTCGCTCTGCCCAATCCACCCAGCAACGCCAGTGCGATTGGTAAACTCTCTCAGTTGAGTTCCTCCGCGCTCGAGAGATGCTGGAGGACACTCGCTCAGAAAAGCCTTTCTTGACGAGGGCTCGCTGGATAGTTTCCAGGCGTGTAGCCTGTAAACTTCCGGTTTCTGATGTGCTAACCGAGATTGGGGCTGGGTTAGCAGGTCTGGTCTCGCTGGTAGCTTCACTGGTATCTCTATTAGGAGAGATAGCAGCAGAGGAAACCACGAGTGTGCTGGCCAGTTGGGAGCTAGTAGAATGACCATTGATCGCTCCAACTGGATCTTTCTGAGTACTATACTCAGGAGAGCCGGCGGCGGAAAAGCATAAGCGTCCAGTCCCGTCCAATCTAACGTGAGAGCGTCTACGTTCTCCGCTAGTGGATCGGGCACTGGGGACACGAATAACGGTAGTCTGTTGTTCAGCCTGGTGGCGAACAGGTCGATGTGGGGTTTTCCCCACCGACTGAATATACCGTTTATCGTGGGTTGATGAATAGTCCATTCTGTCTGGACTATTGTATGCTTCCGACTGAGAGAGTCCGCCAGAACATTGGCTACTCCTCGAATGTGCCTGGCTATCAGGTGACCCTTTACTTCCCATACCTTTTGCAGTATCTGTACTGATAATCTGCATAGGTCCTGGGAGCGGGCCCCCCCCTCTTTGTTTATGTAGGCGGCAACAGTGGCGTTGTCCGTCCTGAGGAGGGTCACCTGGTCCCTCAGAGCGTCCTTGAAGGATATTACCGCCTGAAGGACAGCCTCCATCTCGAGGTAGTTGATGTGTCGACCTCTGAGAGATGCACACCAAGTCCCCGACGCCTGAAGGGTATTGAGATGAGCGCCCCAGCCTGTGTTGCAAGCGTCTGTGAATAGCGTTTGCGTTGCTGAGGGGCGGTGGAGCGGATTCGACTGTTCGAGGAATCCGTCCTGCAGCCAAATCGCGACCGAGGCTCTGAACCACGTCGTGAGTGGGATTGGGCAGTCCCATTGGCTGTAGTCCCATCTCTTTACCAACTGCATCTGCAGCTCCCGTTTGGCAGCTTTCGCTCCCGGAAGGAGCTGAGCAAAGGACTCCATATGGCCTAGTAGCCTGTGGAGGTCCCGCGGAGATGCAGCTGATTGTTCCGTCAACGTGGTGATCAGTCGACGGAATGTTGACAATCTGTGAGGGGCAGGGCTGACCGTGCCTTGTACCAGATTGAACGACACTCCCAGAAATGTGAATTCCTGGGAGGGGGTCAATTCCGATTTCTTTACGTTTATCAGGAAACCCAGATAACGCATAAGAGACGTGATTGACTCTACCTGTTTCTGACAACTCTCTTGCGACACTGATGGGCATAGAGAGTCGTCCAGGTATGCGTGGAACCGCAGTCCCGCGCGGTGGCAGAGCGTCGACACCGTTTTCATCACCCGAGTGAAAACGTACGGTGCGGCTGCCAGACCGAAAGGAAGGGCTCGAAATTCGAAGACCTCTCCCTCTAGGCCAAACCTTAGGTACCTCCATGATAGGGGGTGCATAGGTATGTGGAGGTAGGCGTCGGCCAAATCTATTGACGCCGCCCACTCTCCTACTCGAAGCGCTTGCCGGATGGAGTCGACTGACTCCATCTTGAATGAGTCCACCAAAGTGAATTGGTTCAGGGAGTGCAGGTCTATGACCATGCGCCACCCTCCGGACCGTTTGGGGACGAGAAAGACCCGAGAGTAGAATCCCGGGCCTGGTCGTCCCCGCAAGCGAACGAGTGCGCCTTTTGCCACATAGTCCTGTATGACTGTTTGCAAGGCGTTGCGTCTGGTTTCGTCCGAGTAGCTCTTTTGGAACATCGGACGAGCCATAGTCGGGGGTAAGATGCTCTTGAATAGGATCTTGAACCCCTGTGTGACTACCGACGTGACCCATTCGTCGGTGCTCCATGCTGACCAGCGGCGTGCATGGAGCAGAAGCCGACCTCCCACCAATGAGGTGGGGGTCAGCTCTGGTTCTTCGCCTGTGGGCCATTGGCCACAGGCGTCGTTCCCTGGGTCTGCATGGTCTCTTCCTAAGGTACCTTCCCGAGAAGGTCCTTGAGACCCGCAGGCCCAGGGAAAGTCCTCACTTCCGACGGGGTTGCTGCTGTGAGCCGCCCCGGGAAGATTTAGGACCTGGCAAGTTGGATGGGCCTTGTGGATTCTTCCGCTTGCGCCATCCCTTGCCTGCCTTCCCGCCTCTACCTGCAGAGCGTCCTGAGGTAGCAGGCGGAGCGAAGGCTTTCCTCTCTTCCTGTTGAACAGGCCGCCGAAACGTTTGGGGTCTGCCACCCCCTAGCGTTTTGGCCTGCTCATCCTCAGTGGTCCACGTTGACGCCAGCTCGTCAAATTGTGGTCCAAAGAGGTCGGGCGACTGCAGCGGAGCCGCCCGCAGGAGAGTGGACCTGCTACGTGGAAGGCGTGTCTGATCCAGCACAGCATCCCTACGCAGTAGCAGGAACTGCGACATCAAAGTCTGGTTCTGTTCCAGAGCTTTGGTGGTCACAGTGAGGCCCGCCTGTGCCCAACTGGCGGCCTCTGCGATGTCTCTCGCTACCTCATCAGGATCCATGTTCAACATGTTCTCTGATAAAGATAGGAGGCGCCTCTGCAAGGCGAAATCCCACCAGCTGGCATGGGACAGAAGTGATGCCTGCTGACGCGTCACCATCTCACTCTGACACGCCGCCCTCCAGGATAGGTTCACCTGTGAGGGTGGCTTCCGGTGTGCAGCCGAAAGCCGCTGTGGGATCTCGGGGACGTGTGATGGTAAGTCAACCGTTTCCCCGAGGCCAGGCAGTTGGCATGGGTAGCTACGGAAGAACGCTGCGTCAGCGCCTCCCGTAAATCTACCCGGGAAGGCTCCCTTACCCATCGCGGACGCATCCGGTGGAGGAAGGGGAAGGCCTTCAGCGACGTACCTATTATGCTGCGACCTAGGTACGCCGCGCAGACTCAGGTTTAATTTGAACAGGGCCGAGCCCATGTCCAATGTCCAGGGAAGACCACCCTGCGGTAGGTTGGTTTCCGCTGGACCTTCCAACAAGCTTGTCACCCGACGTCTGCACGAAGCCGCAGGGGCCTCCATCGAAATGGGGTAGCCCTGCGGGTCCTTTAATGAGGCTAGGAAGGGCCTGACCCGAGTCAGCGCTTCCTGATACGTTGAACTACCCGAAGGTAGTTCATGCCTCAGGGAATCGGCTTCCGAACTTTCTCGTTCTTCACCCGATACCCTAGGAATATCGGGATTGGTCCATTCCCGATATTCCTGTGAGGGAAGGAAACCCTCATCGCCCGACGTATAGTCCATCCCCGTCGGGGAAGCTATAGTACTGTATGGGTCAGCGCGAAGCGTTCCCTCAGTGTGACGGGCTGATGACTCCCCGAGAAACGTTGTGTGTGACACAGACGTCTCCGGTGCCTGTCGTGATTCCTTTTCAGGTACCACACAGCGAGGAGCCTCCCGTTCCCGTGCCTGCTGGTAGGTGTCTACCGTTGGTCGCGGAAAGGGGAACCCAGGCGGTGGCGATGGCCAATTCCATCCCACCGTAGGATTAGCTGCTGCGTGCAGCTCCTCCCTCTGGGTTTGGGTGTGGTTACGCTTATGGGGCATCGGTGCACCGAACCCCGGCGGAAACCAACCCATGTGTGGACCATATCCTCCCCACGGGAAGGGTGGATATGCTGGCCACGGGGTGTTCATCCGGGATGTAACCCCCCCTGCAGCAGAACGGACGTCATCCGTTTGCGCAGGTATATTTACAGCCGGGGTACCCCACGGGGGCATACCCCATTGATTCTGGCCCGAGCCAAAGTCAATGTGCTGTTGTTGAGCGTTGGGTTTTGCCGCCGCAAAATTCCCAACGGGCAACTGACTCGCGGACCCCCGAGTGGTCCCAGACAGGGATCGATCACCATGGTTACGGTCGAAACCGTGAACCGCTGATGACGTCATCTCCTCTGTCGAAGAGTCAAACTCCGATTCACCCCCGTATAATTCCGAACGAGCGTAGTTTGTACGGGTATGAACGGTAATTTTCTTGTCCGACACGTGAATCGAACCAGACGTCTGCGTCGCAGACGTCTGACCCCCAGAGTTATGTGTAAGAAAAGTGTGCCCACTATTCTTAGCCCTCTTGGGGGTGTGGTCACCTGCAGTGACGAGATGGCTCTCGCCCCCTGCCAGGCTGACCGTGTTTTGTTCTACCCGAGTAGAACGGGAGATGAAGTCTTGACTCGAAGTCAAAGTTTCACCACCCTGGAGGGGATTCGTAACTGCCTCGGCAGATACGACCGTCTCCATTGGCCTCGACTCCACAGGCAGCGGCCCGTGAAGTCCATCCCTCGTGTGATCTCCTGTCACGTCGGGTGAGGCCGTGTTCTGATTAGAGATAAGAGAACGAGACACAGCGCGTTGTTTCTCTTTGCGTTTATGACTCGCTTTCTTGGGCGACGGCATGCCGATTGTTTACGTAAATTTCGAAGAGAATTTAGTAACGAAAAGGCCGAAAGTTAAGTAAATAAAGTTATGAAACTTAGCTATGGGAAGCCAACAGGTTCTCAGATACAATTGTATGGGATATGAGCACTGTTAACTTCGTCCGGGGGGCGTAGAAGGAATCTTCGTTGAGCTGTTTAGAGCACGTGTTATTCCCTCGAGCCAGAAGTGAAAAGTGAAGCAGTCACGGCCCACGTGGCTAGAACCGGTTCCGCGCAGCGCATACGCCTAGAACTGGTCTACCACAGTGCGCACGCGACGCTAAGCAAAAGTTGAAAAACTTTTGTTTCTGGCGAAAACGTAAGTTGTGAATATTGGCTAATTCGGGGAATAAGTGGATATCCATGTGTGTTTTATCGTAAGTATATCATAGAAATAGAAAATATATAGATTTTCTCCTTTATAGTTAGTTGTACGACTATCAGTAGTGTTTATTATTGTTCAATACCAATTAGTTGTCCCATCGTCAGTATTAATGTAATCGGTAATTATTGCCATTCATCACTATGAGGATTCTTGGTATTTAATCATTACGATGATTATGCTAGTCAACAAAACATATAATTTGTTTGTCACAAGGGCAATGCAATTTTTCCACTTCATTGTGAGTAGAGTTGATTGTACTTAGGAATTCCTGAAGATTGTCTGTATGCCAACTTTCAAGATATCTCTAATTGTAAAATATATCAAATTATATCTATTATTCACAGAGCACGCATTAATAATTGCAATTATTTTAGTAATTTGCTTTGATTGAAAGCACATAAATGTTGTAAGATCAATTTAGTAAATGTCAAATTCTGGGTAGCCTATCCTCGAAACCTTCTTATGATTGTAAGACAATCCTAGCGATTCGTATAGTATGGCTACGAACTGTTCTGACTTAGGCTGAGAAGTTTGTAAGAACGTTTCGAGAATAGACCACCAGGTTATATGTTACTGTTATGTAACCCAGGATGTTGTACCGGGTGGTAGTACATGCTTTGTATTGGGCAAGACTAAACAATTAGTTTATATGTGATGTTCTTCATGCTGTTTATAGACTATTAAGTCCATGGCAATATTACATTTTAAAGCAATATGATATTCAGAAATTTCGTAATAATTACATGACAGCTTTGAAAGAGTGTGTGTATTTATGGATATAAATTCAACAGTAATAGTAAGTAATTTGACAAGTGCGGTCAAGTAACAAGTAACAATTGTGGTCAAGTAACAAGTAACAAGTCGCATCCAGATCTCCACGTCGTCTTCATCCTATCAATGCTGAAATTCATTTGGTGTAATTAATCACGAAATGATATCTCAATTATTGGCAAAACGTCACAACACGCGAGATCTACTTACCAAGGCTGGACCGAACACGGAGTGGTCAATCACCGAGCTGGAGTGGTCAATCAGGGACAGCGTCAGAGTAACATCCAGCGATGTGCGGTTACTGATGGACATACAATTACCACGAGCTGTCAATCACGAACTGTCAATCACGCCACCATCAGATAGTTCTGAGCTGGGATGACGCTGTGTTCGAGGCCGGAGTCAGAAGCTGCTGCGGTGTAGGTCCAGGATACCCATATCCCTGTCCAGGCCTGTCCCAGGGTTGTCCATGGTAGTTCATACGTATCCTACAGAGTCTGTAAGCAATGAAGAAGTGCTATCAGATAGTCATCCTTGTTGTCAGATATTTATGATAGCTATGTTAATCAATATCTTGACATTGGCTTCTGGATATGTACATGTTTCTGTAAGCTGGCGTAGAACCTACCGTGATGGAATTCAGTCTTCTCTAAAACTGTACTGCGATAAGAATATATTTTATTGTCCCAGGGGAAATTTGTTTACATTGTAAAAGGCCTCAGTAAAATAAAAATAATAATAATAAATAAAAGATCACTGCTGATTTAATATATTTTGGAGAGTCATTTGAAATATTACATTCTATCAGTTTATTTCTCTCGCTCTGTCACTCTCTGTGTGTATGTGTGTGTGTGTGTGTGTGTGTGTGTGTGTGTGTGTTTGTGTGTGCACATGTGTGTGTGTATATGTGTGTGTATATATGTATGCTTATGTGTGTACTAATGTCATTAAAGTGATGAAGTGCAATCAACTGGCACGATGGCACAGCCTTCAAGATTGGATGTGTTCTGACATGTCAACTTGTCAAGACTGTTGTGGGACACATATACAATGGATAACAATACTGAAAAACACGGTATAATTAGTTATTGATGTATCCCATCCATGCAACACTCTTTTTTAAAAGGTAGCACACATCTGTCAGTATATTACTGTATATATAATCAAGCACTTCCTAGAATAACTGGGTGATGCTCAGATTGAACTGATAATGATTTACTCAACTAAATTAATTAAGACGTAGCAGATCTTTTGTGGGGAAGCATTCTATCAAATTTCATAATTCGGCTTGAAGAGAACCTGGATCCTGTACTGTAGACACTTGAAGAATCTTCCTTGTTTAAATAATATAAAGCTACGCTTTTCTCCCCGAAAGACTATTGGCCCTTAATTAATTTTTGTTGAGTATAATATAATATTTTATTTTTAACATTTTAATTTTTGTTTATTATTATTATTATTATTTTTATTTTTTTTAACCTGGTATTTTCAAAATGTTCCTTCTAGCATGAATTAAATTGTGCTTGTCATAGACAACTATGGTAATCAAGAATTAGCATGGAACTTATTCCGTTGATATTTATCCATCATTCATGATTCCATATTGATAACATCCCAAACTGATCTTCATCTGAGACGTTGCATTAGGTTCCTTGCATCTCTTATACTATATATAGCAGTCTTATATACGTAAAAGTATTCATATTTATGTACGTTGTATTATTTACATCTGTATATCACATATTGGATCTATGATTTTCTGAATTCATATATTTGATATTCTTCATGCATTTTCAAAAATAGATCGCATATTTATCCATTTTTCATAATATCTCGACGTCGGTATCATATCTCGACATCGGGTTAAATTACCGTGTGATAGAAGGAATGTTGGCTGTATGATCTCTTTGGGACAGGATCCAGTTATGAATTATTAATCTCCAGCAAATGAAGCCACATGATCGTCCACTTCATCATATTATATTTATTGATCTTGTTACGAGAAACACACGAGAAAGTAACAATGAAGCCCGATGTACACGACTTGTTAGCTCCTTACAGGGACATGGGGGCTCTACAACAGGGTTGTTTTGTTCATGCGGTGGGATGTGTTTGTTAAAAGATATCTTCCATTGCATGCCTAAATCGATACTATCCACTCGAGTATTATATGATGATGATGGTTTGATGTGAGAAGATATAGAACTTCATTCAACAACATTATCGAAGTATGCCCTTCAGTTATCATCAGATTAATAAGAAAGAGCTATGTAGCTTGTGTTCCTTGTGGAGCTGTGTTGTTGACTTAATATGAAGTGATATCAGCAGATCTTCTATTAGCACTACCATCTGTAGATTGTGCAACTTCTTTTCTTTCTTTTTTAAATACAAAATACTATGAATTTGTCTGTGCTGTTGGCTTACCCATCGGGTGTTAGCTCTTTACTATCAATTAATAGACTAAATATTAAGAAAAATATTATTTGTCATCCATTGAGCTTTCATTGATAGTGTAAGACGTATATTTTTCTTCATATAGTAAAAGTGTTTTATGAACTTTTTTCTCTGTGAAGCCTGTTTGAGCAGTAGCTTCATGTAGCATTTCAATTACACCAATGTGCAATCCATACTAGTATTCTGATAATATATTCATACATTAAATCATTGCCACGCTTTTATTTGTAACATTTAAGTTTGTAACAAGTGACATTCTAAATGTTATTGGCTACAGTCTACGGTCATATTTTTTTAATAATCACATTCACATTCACATATCATTCATGCATTCATTTTAACCCTCTCCATGCTGAAGGCAAGCAGATATACCCTAAAGAGCAGCAGCTGTGCCTAATCCAGCAGGGAGAGGGTTAAATGTGGTCATTGTACAATGTACACCACAATGATATATTTCCCTGTAAAATACAATTTGATTTAAAGTCGTCTTTGAGTTTTTACTTATCACCAAATCTTTAATGTCTTTTTACCCATGTCTGGTCATCTGATTATATAGTTGAGCAACCCAAAGAAATATCTTCTATGTATGTCTGTCTTAAGATAAGCTGGGAGGAGTTTATTTCCATGCCAACATCCACAAATCAATATCGAAGAAAACCATTACACCCTCTGATTTTCATTTAGATTACTTATTGTCATGAAAATGCTATAACGAGTAAAGCCTCATCATAAACAAAGAACATTTCTCACAATGTTGTCTGTTAGGATTTCTCTGAAATGCAATTATCTCTTGCTCATCAGAAAACTATAAATTGTCAAATGAATTGGAATATAGATCTAACAGTCACATTTATTACGCACCATAAAATTCAAAAGCGTCTCTACACCTGAGGAGAAGTAAATTATTAATCACAAACGTTGTTTGCTTCCATGGAGAATGTGGGAAATGAAGCAAAGATTCTCATTATCAAAATACAGCAGTATACTTTGGCAATAGGAAATAGAACCTTTCACATGCTTTCACATAGTTTTATAGAATATCTACCAAGTCTACTCACTCACCCATTGCGTTGTGAAATGTAATCGAGGAAACAGTTAAAAACATTATTAAATAAATTATATAGATGCATCCGTGAAAGAATCTTGAAAGCTGCTCTAAACCCCAATCCAATTTTTCTTTTTATATATGCAGGGATAGAAGTTTCCACTTGCCCGCGGCCCTATCCATTTATCCTAATGTTAAAGGTATCCTATTATATGGGCTAGTAAAAATTTCATGGTTTGTTATTTATATCATTATTCGGGCGAGTATGTTTTAAAGTTAAGTTCCAACCCTGTATGTATTCTTTCTGTTCATAATAAATGCAACAGAGGCTGCTATATAGAGCATGAAGCAATTGCTACTAATCCGGCCGGAAGAAGGTTGACAATATTGCTGTCCTAAGACGCCTAAGTCTTATGAAGTAGATCCAGCATGTCATCGCGTCTCTGGGTGGCATAATTACTACAGTCTGATGATTAGAGTCTGATGACTATGACCATGATCCAGCGATGCCAGGTAATGGGAGGAAGCCAGCAGTACTACTTAATCCAATCATCTCCTCGTGTTCCTTGTCTCCGAGTCTTTATATGAACACCAGACATGTCAAATTAATCATACCATGCATTGAGGATAATTCAAGAAGAAAACTATAACATGACATTGTTGCTATGTTATGGATTTGGGTACATGGTAGATAACATTTTCATGTGAATTAAGATTTATTACAATGGGATTTCTTTTGTATTTGAAAATATAACATAGAGAAAATGACAGCTAGTCCAGAGTTTGCTCCTGTGCCAAAACATATTGGTCTCAGTGAATATTGAGTTTAACGTCGCTGATGTATTTGTATGCATTTGTACTCAGCTGGCAATCTATCACACTCTCTGTTCTCAAGTCTGGTATATGTACCTACACGTACTTAATTCATCAATGCTTCATATTTCACTACACATTGTACACAAGTTTGGTTGCTATTCCCCGTGCAATGCCATTATATGGATATGATATAGTTTCAAAACTATTTGATGGTAAGCTAACAGATGCTTCACTTTCAACTTGATGAAAGTCAAATACCTGTACTATCAACCCTTAATCCGATAATGTGTCAAATAATGCCACTTAATGCTCAATCAGTTCAAATCAGTTCAAATCCTGTTGCATGGAGCTCACTATCAATGTTTGCAAAAGTTACCTTTCCGACGTAATGATAAGATGTGCTGTCTGTACCGTGGTAATACAGTTATCATCCTTATATTGATCTGTCAGTACCAGTTGGTGCTTGCAGGTTTACTGCAACATTCAGCTCTACTGATGGTGCCCGTTTCCTCCTGCCCTAAATTGACATGCCATAAGTGAAAGAAACTTTTTAAAGTGTCTCTTAAAGCCCAAACAAAGCAACAAGAAAAATAATAAAAGCTAACTACCATGTCCTGAGTTTTAGACTTTAGATTATTTTATGTTTTAACTCTTATCATGCCGTGCTGTAAAGGTTGGTGTGGCAGGAAACTTCAGATGTCTGCATTTGAAGAAAAACTGACGCTGAAGACATCAATCCCATTGGGATCAAAATGTAGTAGATTTAATTCGGTCAGTGAATTATTGACGAAAAATGAATTAATACTGTAAGATGCATGAGATTATCAGAGACAGCGCTGTGCTATTTTTGCCAGAAAGCTTCCTCGAGACGCCGCAGAAATACTTTTTTAAAATCATCTTGGATGGTCGCACCGAATTGATGAGCCATGGTGTCTATACCAGTTCAGGGTTAACATGTATTGAGTAGGTCTGCTGGTTTTCATAACCTCATCTTTAGTAGTTCTAGTTCTCTCGATACGTAGTCATAAGTGTTGTTCTTTTAATTTGACATACATATAGTTGACATTTTCTAGATAATTATCACAGTGTATTCAGTCGTCGCAAATGGGTGAAAGATTTCCGCAACGACATTAAACTCCATATTCACTCACTCACTGTTTATTCAGCTATTAATTTGTTCTCATTACATGAAGACTTAGATAAATGTAATATAAATACTTTTTTCACATTGAATGAGTGATTTGTTGTTTTACGTTACAGTGGGAATCTTTCTAGCATCCGCAATAAATCATGGCTGATGGCTATTTATTTTAAAACAAAAGGGAGCATGAAAAACATGCACACAAAAAAGTTAGATTTAGATGTTTTAATCGTAGATTAAACGAGACTTACCTGTAAGTTGAAGGTTAATCCAGATTATATGAAAGTAATCACAAGTAGGAGG
>JAUTBZ010150127.1:0-11810 GCA_032361785.1 Lepetodrilus galriftensis
CTACTAACTCTAGGGGTGCATAAGGTTTGCGACTCACGCGCATTCCTGATTGGCCCATGCAATGCACGCACTACACATCAGCTAGCGTGATAAACCGACATGTTGACTGTCAACGACGTTAAAAGATAAATAATAATATAAGGCTAACCACTATAAGGTAATCTATAAACTTATCATGGCTCATCCAGCTTGTAACCTTCTCATCTAGTCATCTACATAAAGAACCTTTAAACCCCAACTGTGTCACGTCCTTGATGCGACCCGGTTACACCAGAACAGACAGTCCAGCATTAACAACAACTGATGGATGTCGAAGTCTTGTAAACTCACTCTTACATCCAGACTGGATTATGGAAATGCTTTTCTTTCATTGACCAACAACGGTATCGGAACTACAAACATTTCTAGGTCTGTTGAACTGTGAGGTACTGAAAATTATTTTGTAATACTTTTTATTTTTTAGCTTTTTTTTCCCATTAAATTTTCTAAATTTATTTGTTTGTTGTGTTGTTCTTGGGTTCGGCGATATCCACTAAGCTCAAGTCTGCGCCGGCCCTATTTAAATACATAACGACTGTGCATGACATGGCAGCTCGTGGAGGCAACTGGACATTCTACGATGTGCAGTTCTGCAAACAAAAGGCCAAGATGCTTATGCCGCTGCTCCACAGTATCAGACCTCAACAGACTTGAAAAGATGTTTACCAAAGCATTTCCTGCTGTTGCTGCTGTGCAGTTTTAGAAGTGTACATGCACCTCTAGCCTGAGATCCATCCGGAGTTCCCAGCTGACCATATGCTTATAGTACTGCAAGAGCCAACATACCTCAGAGCCATCTTGAACTACACATACCTCAGAGCCATCTTGAACTACGTAGCTCAGGCATAAATAGAATTGAGTGAGTGAATATGGAGTTTAACGTCGCTGCGGGAATCTTTCACCCATTTGCGACGAGCATAAATAGAAATATACAAAAAGTAAAAGCAGCTGATGGTCAGCGGAGAACGCCTCATGAATCTCAAGCTAGAGGCGCATTCACACTTTGAAAACTGCACAGCAGCTGAGCAGGAAACACTGTGTGAAACATCTTTTCAATCCTGTTGAAGTCTGATACTTGGGAGCAGCAGCATAAGCATCTCGGAAAGACATCAGCAGCGTTAGAAGGTACATCCAGGATTTGTGCGCACTATGCCCCTACTGTGTCATGCATATTACCGGGTCTTAAACATCAGATCCTGGCGGAACTGCGCGTTCACTCACATCTGCACGGGCTGCTGATGACAACATGCACAGGTCAACTGTAGGAAACGTACGTTGCAATAGACAAAGGATGCATAATGTGGGGATGGAGGTTGGCTTTGATTCGATATTTACTTGTACTCTTTACTTTCTACATTGTAATAGGTACTAGATTACCACAACGTATCCATATTAATACTACACAGCATACATGCAAATGCAGGATATGGTTGTAACAACTATGAAATCAATTTCACGCTACGTAAGAGTTCACGAAATTAGGGTACATTAGTAGATTCTGTCTGAAATTTAATGCAAGTATTTAATGCGCAGCAATTAAATGCGTCAATACAGCGGTATCTTTAATATCAGAAAAACAATTACAATATTTACATATGTACATGCACTAATTGGAGTGCAATAAATTGTCAGTTGTGTGTAAAAACTTTTTATTCTCGATAAATGGACTTTGTTCTCAGCTGACGATAGTCAGGCCCCCCAACCGATTGTGACCGTGGCGTGACTGGAAACAATGCATAATTATAGGAAAGTATGTCTCGCTATTATCGGAGCGAGAGCAGAACTATAGGAGACATATGCAAAAAGAAAATGGCAGCCAATCTACTGTGAATGTCTTTCTGCATACGTCTCCTATAGTTCTGCTCTTGCTCCGCTAATCGCGAGGTTTTCCTGTATCATTTCCCATAGTCGCGCATAGTACTAGTGTTCACATAGCGAGACACAATTTCCTATAATTGTGCATTGTTTCCGGTAAATGATGCCGTTGCCGCGTATTGTCGCTACTTTTAATCCAATAGTCACGCCACAGTTCCAATCGGTTGAGGGGGCCTGATGTAGCCGATTGATAGTATGTCCTCCATACTACCACCTGTCTAGGTGGAATCCAGGTCAAAGAGGTGTGTTGGAACATGGGTCTAGCCAAAACCCAAATATTCTCAACCTCAATGACCCTTCATCCACCGACACAGGAAAGCAACCCACGGCAAACAGGTTGCCCCATTTTGTCGCCTCTTACGACACACAAAGGGGGTGTGAGGGACGCATTCTACCCCGGGTCCTCACGGGGATATTTATGATTTTTGGAAAAACTTTATCTTTGTTATTTAATGAAATCGTTGATATTTAATGAATATGAACAGCAAACCGTGTCAAATACTGTTTAAATATAGACCTGGTTGACCACTACCATCAGGACACGGTGTATCGCCAGGGACCACTACAATTAGGACACGATGTATGCCCTACAAGGTTCTATCATAACGGAGACGCCGTCCTGAACATCCAAGAGTTCAGCTATGCCAGCCACCTAGACCGGGTTGATGTAGGGACTTCTCAGCACAACTATCCCCATGGACCACTACCATCAGGACACGATGTATCCCTAAGGACCACTACCATCAGGACATGATGTATGCCCTACAAGCTTCTATCATACACGACAGTTTGGCGACGAGGATTCGGATCCGTATCACAGATATGAAGTCCGTTTCACGACGACGAAGTTAAAGACTTCCACGATCAATATTCTACGACGCATGGCTGTAGCCATTTTGAACTTTTTGAAATGAAAATTTCAACACGAGACACGGATAATTAAAACGGAATATTATATTATACTGTGCGCACGATTCACGGATAATTAAAATGGAATATTAATTATACTGTGTACACGATTCACGTACGGATTCAAACGGATTATTCTGAGTAAGTACGCTACGCAATTTTGAGTCCAATATGTCGGCGTTTGGTCGTATCGAACAATTTGACAATAGTGTGTGTGACATTGAGACTTATATCGAACGTTTTGACCAGATGTGCAAAGCAAACAAAATTGAGGATGACAGTGATGTAAAAATATCAGGATTTCTCGCGGCGATTGGACCCAAAACATACATCTTACTCAAATCGCTCGTAGCTCCCGCAAAACCAGATACGAAGACGTATGATGAACTTAAACATGTCTTGACAACACATTTATCTCCAAAGCCATTGACAATTTCTGAACGCTTTCGATTTTATCGTCGAAATCAGCGAGAAGGCGAGACAATATCTCAGTACATCGCTGAATTACAGAAGTTGGCGAATACTTGTGAATTCGGAACATTTCTGAGTCAAGCACTGCGTGATAGATTGGTGTGTGGCCTACGAAGTGAAGCAATTCAAAGGAAGTTACTATCGGAATTCGAGCTGAATCTAAATAAAGCGAAGGATATTGCCATCGGAATGGAACTGGCCGACAGAAACGCCCGCGAACTGAAGGCGAGCGCAACGCTAGCTATGCCATGTGCTAGCCACGAGACGGTGAACAAGTTCACGGGTTCGCGTAGAACCAATGAAAAGGCGCGACGGCAATCACGTGATACTTCAGACGCGAAAACACGGAAGTGTTACCGTTGTGGTTATAAAAATCACACCGCTGAAAATTGCCGCTATAAAACTTTTACTTGCAACTCTTGTGGGAAAACGGGACACTTGAAGTCTGAATGCAGGAGTAAGCAGCTGCAAAAGACAAGACATGTTGAAGAGACATGTGAAGAGGATGTGGAAGGTGTTTCTGACGAAGTTGAAGCTCTCGGATTGTTTCATGCACAGGAAAATGGAAGCATCACGAACATGAAGGTTACGCTGATGGTAAACAACGAGCCGTTATGTTTTGAAGTGGATACCGGATCACCAGCCACAATTATTCCACAGTCAGTGTTCAAAAGGAAGTTCCCAGATGTGAAACTGTCAGATGCAAAAACTGTTCTGAAAGGATATTCAGGTGTTGCCATGCCCCTGTCAGGACAGACAGTGGTGGATGTGAAGTACGAAGGAGTTGATCACAAATTAACTCTAATTGTGGCAGATGTGGACGACAACATTCCAATCTTGGGAAGACGATGGATCAAAGAACTGAAACTGAACTTGTCGAATCTCTTTGACAAATGTGTGAATTCTGTAAGTGAAGACAGCGAGATGTGTGACCTAACGACGGTACTCGAAAAACACAAAACACTTTTTGAAAACAAACTTGGTGAAATTAAAGGCACAGTGGCCAAGATCAACCTGAAGAAAGATTGCAAGCCAATATTCATGAAAGCCAGACCAGTGCCGTACGCTCTTCGGAAGAAGGTGGACAAGCTGGAAGCTGATGGAGTGATTTCGAAAGTCAAGACGAGTGACTGGGCTACTCCAATCGTAGTTGTTCCTAAAACGTCAGGAGACATTAGGATCTGTGGAGACTATAAAGTTACTCTGAATCAGTGCATTGAGATTGAAAAATATCCTCTGCCGAAGCCAGCTGATCTTTTCGCAACATTTGCTGGTAGTGAAGTGTTCTCAAAAATAGACTTGACAAAGGCTTTCCACCAACTCAGAGTGAGTGAAGAAACCAAAAAGCTACTTGTGGTGAATACGCACAGAGGACTGTATTGCTACAATCGGTTACCATTCGGAATCGCAAGTTGCCCAGCAATTTTTCAACAAGTCATGGAACAAATCCTGCAAGGAATGGAAAAGACTGTCACGTTTCAAGACGATATAGAAATCGGCGGAAAATCCACTCAAGAACACATCAAACTACTCGACGCAGTTCTCACACGCCTTGAAGAACATGGTATCAAGGTGAGACGTGAAAAGTGTCAGTTCATGCAGCCACAAGTGAAATATCTGGGACATATGATCGACAAAGATGGACTCCATACGATCCCGGATAAAGTCAAGGCTATTCTGGATGCACCAGAGCCGACAAACAAGACACAACTGAGGTCATTCCTTGGAATGGTGCAGTACTATTCCAGGTTCATACCACGTTTATCAACGTTGGTACATCCGTTGAATGAACTGTTGAAGAAGTCAGCAGAATGGAAATGGACACGGACGTGTCAGTGTGCCTTTAATGAGGCAAAACAAAAACTTGCATCAGCTGAAATGTTGACTCATTTTGATCTGAAGAAACCTATCAAATTAGCTTGCGACGCCTCAAGCTATGGACTGGGCGCAGTGATATCGCATGTCATGCCCGACGGATCAGAACGTCCCATAGCGTATGCATCCAGAACGCTTTAGTGCTAGTGAGAGAAACTACGCGCAAATCGAAAAAGAAGCCCTAGGACTGATCTTCGGAGTCAAGAGATTCCACGAGTACCTGTATGGACAGAAGTTTACCCTAGTAACTGATCACAAACCTCTGCTGTCAATACTAGGTCCCAAGAAGCAAGTACCGACGCTAGCAGCCGCTAGAATGCAACGGTGGGCGCTTATCTTAGCAGCCTACACATACGACATCGAGTTCAGGAAGACTGAAGAGCACGGCAACGCAGACCTACTCTCCCGACTTCCTCTAGAGAACGACGATGGGCCGGAAGAATGCAGTGTCTTCCACTTCACGTACGTAGATGACTTACCTGTCACATCTCGTGACATACAAGACGCCACACGGAAAGATGGAACTCTGACACGAGTGTTGGACTTCACATACAATGGATGGCCTTCACATGTGAATTCACCAGAGCTGAAGCCATACTTCACGAGAAGGAACGAGCTATCGGTAGAAGACGGTGTTCTACTATGGGGTCTACATGTGATTATTCCCCCTACGCTACGTGAGAGAATCCTGTGTGAACTTCATGCCGATCACATGGGTATGGTGCGAATGAAGGGACTTTCACGAAGCTACTTCTGGTGGCCAGCACTAGATGCGGACATTGAAGGCATCGTCAAGTCGTGCACAGATTGCATATCTACACGAAATATGCCATCTACTGCTCCCCAACACGAGTGGACATTCCCTTCAAAACCATGGAAACGCGTTCATGTAGACTTCGCAGAGTTCAAAGGACGCATATACTTCATCTTGATTGATGCATATTCCAAGTGGCCGGAAGTGTACTTGATGAACTCAACAACCACAACAAAGACGATTGAAGTACTACGACACATATTCGCTACGCATGGAATACCATCGGAACTTGTGTCTGACAACGGGCCACAATTTACCTCTGAGGAGTTCAAGCAATTCATGAAGATGAATGGTGTGACGCATACGCGCAGCCCACCTTACCATCCGTCTACCAATGGTGCGGCGGAACGGTTCGTCCAAGTCCTGAAGAATTATCTGAAAACTTCAAAAGTGACGGATCCACAACGACAGCTTTCTGCATTCCTGCTCAGCTATAGAACTACACCTCACACCGTGACGGGTAGACCTCCAGGTGAACTGCTCATGAAGAGACAATTGAGAACAAGGTTTGATCTAATCAAGCCAAGTATGAGTGACAGAATAGCTAAACAGAGTGTCGGACATTCTGTGAGTGAAACACATGCGAAACTACGAGACTTGATACCAGGACAGAGTGTAGCCGTTCGTAGATTCCGTGGACCAAACAAGTGGGTCCAAGGAACCGTTATGCAGAGACTCGGTCCTGTTAGTTACATTGTTGACATTGACGGATATCCTAACCATGTGCATATTGACCATGTGATTAGAGCTCCAGACGCGGTTGATTCGACTACTGTTGAACATTTAACAAAACAGACTGTAGATGCGAGGACATTTGAGAAAATCATTATTCCAACTTTAGTAGTTGAGAGTACTAGCACTAGTAGCAGTAGTGTTGAGGAAACGCCTCAGACAAACGTTACACAAACTCCTCCGAAAACCACCCCAATGTTAGAAAGTTCAGATAAGCCCAGTGTAGTTGAACGGCGCTATCCTCTGAGAGACAGACGACCTCCCATGAGACTTGAATTGTGAACTTTCATGTTTCCACCCCAGTACTTTTCTATTTGAAAAAGAAATGGCATGCTATTGCACCTTTAATTTAAATAACGTTTAAAGTAACGGGGAGGAGTGTAGTATATCATACTAGGTTAACTACGGTAACTGATATTGCATGTGTTAGCTAGCTGACGTCACATGACGTCATCCACCGTGATTAGTTTCCGGTGCCCTTCTGTTCTGAGTTTTGGAACGAGTAAACAATGAAACCAGTTCTAAGTGTCACAGTTTATGTTTACTAACGTGGCCATGAAATACGTAGGCCTATACGACGACGAATACACAACAACAATAATAATAATAATAATAATAGAGGAGGATATAAAGTGAAATTGTCGTCATTGTTTTCTTGTAGCATTGTTGTGAGACTGTATACTCACCCAGTAAGGACATGCAGCACGTGAATAAGCTAACAGACATCGCCTTGTCCATTTCCGGAACACTCCTGCCAATACAGAATAATTCAGAAGGTTATTTAGTAGGCCCCTATTGTTTTGTTTTTAATTGGGGCTTAGAATCGGTTATAAGAGCAGGAGAATACCTGCAGCATCCATTATGTTATGCCGTACAACTTTACGCAATGATGTTACTATACTGAGTCGCATTACCTCATGAAATTATGTTCATACTATGAGTTGTATTACCTTATTTTATTGCAATTATAAAATAGTGGTGTAGTACCATTCCGTGTGACTAGTAATAATGTTACCATGTGTCGTACACTCTTATTGCAATGGTGTTACTATACCGAATTGCTTTACCTTATTGCAATGGTGTTACTATACCGAATTGCTTTACCTTATTGCAATGCTGTTACTATACCGAATTGCTTTGCCTTATTGCAACGGTGTTACTATACCGAATTGCTTTACCTTATTGCAATGGTGTTACTACCGTATACAGAATTGCTTTACCTTATTGCAATGATGTTACTATACCGAATTGCTTTACTTTATTGCAATGGTGTTACTATACCGAATTGCGTTACCTTATTGCAATGGTGGTACTATACCGAATTGCTTTACCTTATTGCAATGATGTTACTATACCGAATTGCTTTACCTTATTGCAATGATGTTACTATACCGAATTGCTGTACATTATTGAAATCATGTTACTATATTCTAGTATACTGGGATGCGTTACCTAATTGCAATTATGTTACTGGGGATGAACATAAGGGACGCCAGGACACTGAACAGGGTGGAACACGCCAAGAACGGGTAGAGGTAGTCACAGTCGGTGTCACAGATCCCCGCACTGGCAGCAGCAGCGCCCTGGACGACAACGTATAGTAGTAGTATGACTGGTCTATAGTGCATAACCAACGGCATACCTTATATATATACATGCATGGGTATCGTTTCTCAACGACCTCATACATAAGCCCTACGGGTACTAACTGTACAATGTATATATAAAGCAGAGAGGCATATCCTTTGGTTTATACATATAATAGTATCCTTGGTTTACACATTATGTAAAGCTGGAAGTATATATAAGGCCAGGATCGGGGGTAAGTGTGAGGTGCCATTAAGCATGTAAGCAATTAACTTCATCAGGAATATCTATCTTGGAATAACTGTTACTGTAAAATATATGGATTAATCACATCTTTCAATTTCAAAATGTTAAGTACTTACCAATGCAATTAAATAGCATTGAATATACACCCAACAATTCAATAAGGATCAGAAGGTTTATTGAACAATTAAATTCATCTTTATAGTAAATTTTAACAACGAAGAATTACCAAACGTCTACATGATCCAGATACTATTCAAGAATTTGCAGACACATTGGAAGAAGAATATGGCACCAAATTCCTCAAGCATAGTTCTGAAATGTGGTAGCAAGGTTTGAAGCTTCCCCATCAAATATCTGCCTGTCCTTAATTAATCTTCTTGAGTATATGTCCACGATCCAATGATAACTATTATGTGTTTGTCTCGTTGACCATCATAGAAAGCTAGGATAAGGCTATTCAAAGTAAGAACACTAACAGGATTTTGAAAGAAGCGATCTGATTGGCAGATATCACAGTTCACGAAAGGTCATCCAGGCAAACTCTAGTGTTGAAGAGGAATATGCTTATGCAAATCTTTGGAGAACAGACCGTGGTTTAATTAATTTGGAATGCATGTATAGGAATAGTTTGTCTTTGTCTTTGAATTAATTAACCTTGTAAGTTGTAGTGAACTCACGGACTGGCTGAGATTCTGGCATCCCGCGTGACACGGCGAGAAGTAGGTTACTCCAGCGTCACAGACCGGAAGGAAGTCTGCATTGTGACAATTACATGTCACGTTGACCTGCCGATTCATCTCTGCATCAATACTAAAACTAAAACTGTCCCACTAAAAAAAGGACATTCAAGTCATATTGACAAACTATATAATGCTTTTGGCATAAAAGAAAAATGTAATAGGATCTAAATTTTAGAGGTAACCATTCAATAGAACCTAAATTTAAAGTTCAATATAGAGGTAAAAATTCAATAGGACCTAAATTTAAAGTTTTTGAAAGTCATTAACGCTTTAAAATTATGCCATTTGAAGTACTTACTGTTCGCTATTGTTAAGGCCGTGTATTTTGACATTCTGGCATCCTAAGACGAACGTCATGCTGTCAACCAGAACAGCCAGGGAAAGACAACCGATGACGAATTTTATGGAACCGTGACGAGCGAGTTTAAAACAGGATACGACAACGCCCCCGACAAACGTTCCTATTCCTCCCGACGCCAGCGCTCCCAGACCTGTATAGGTGACGAATATGGGTGAACATCAAATAAAAATCTCTTCCCATGCAATGTTAGGTTATAGGACTCTTTAAGAGGAACGTTTCAAGTGATTCTCATTATGTATTGATACTCATACTCCACATCCAAAAGACATCCTCTAAACACAAGCCATCATGTCTACGGTGCCTAGGTCCCACTGTGGCGAATAGTTTGGGGAATCAATACGAATAAGGAAGAATGTATTCGCAAGCGAATGTTGGCGATATTTTGTTTTTAAAAATCGGGGTCCGCATTGGTTCTACCTCGAGTCAGAATTAATACGATGCGGTACGATGATGCGAATCAATAAGAACTGGACACGAACTGATATTATGCAATACGATGCAATACGATGCAATACTATGCAATACGTTGCAATGCGATGACAATACGATGCAATACGTTGCAATACGTTGCAATCCGATGACAATACGATGCAATAAAAAGCAGCACGGTGGTGATAGAGAATCAATACGGATGCGATGAGATGCAATGCGGACGCGATTATGAGAATGTGTTAACACTTAGTCCCACTGTGGCGATTTTAGGATACGCACTAATACGAACAGACATTCGTTGCGCATCGTGTATGGTCGTATTGATTCGAATTACTTCTTATTAGTTCGCTGTCACTTTCGTATTAGATCGGCCACAACCGCAGGATAATACGATTGTTTTGAAAATTTGAAAACAATAGCAGGGGTCCTGCAAATTGAAGACTATTCGTACTGCATCGTGTTAATTCGTGTCAATTATTGTTGGTTCGTATCTGATAGTTTTGTATTCCTATCACATATCATCGTACCGCATCGTATTAATTCTGTCTTGAGGTAGAACCAATGCGGACCACGAATTTATTTTAAACAAATTATCAATTATAAATAGAAATAGAAAAAGAAAGAAATATAATTATTGAAATTACAAAAATCGCCACCATTCGCATGCGAATTCATTCATCCTTATTCATATTGATTCCCAAACTCTCCGCCACACGATGCGGTACGATGATAAGTGCGAATCAATAAGAATGCACCAGGAAAGAAATACGGACCGGTGCGAATCTGCAACGAACTGATAGGAATGCACAACGATCAGATACGAATCAACAATAATTGACACGAATTAACACGATGCATGTACGATGATATGTGCGAATCAATACGAACTGATAGGAATACAAAACTAAATTACAGTGCAACACCACTTTGCTTAGTAGCGGTGAGCGATTGTTTTAAGATATCATGCGATTTGCTGTGCCACATGATTTCTGAAATATTTGAGGTGGCTTCTTGCCCCGTGCCGAATTTTCTTTGTTTTCGTGAAAATGGATAAAGGATTTTTTTTATATTCCTCAAATTAGGTCACAAGAAGAAGCCTTAAAGCGGTAAAAGAAAACACGTTGATATCGCGTATGAATACAATTATAAAAATCCATTGTTATTGCACTAGTGAAAATATTTATATCATGGATTTATTGCACTCCCAAACTTCTATGTCATGAGATATTACGGTTATGGAATACAATAAGCAAAGTGGTGTTGCACTGTAATTTATTAGACTGTGATTGATACCAAAAAATAATAACACATATCTATTTCACAATGTCATATTGCATTATTATTACATTATCGTATGCCACTCAATCTAACAGTATTACTCTTTAAAAATGTAAATTAGTAGCATCAACATATAAGGGTCGTTATCCAAGCTGAACCCTATAATAACTAGAGGATCTCATATGAGTGGTCATATATTACTGAATTTATATTAAACGACTTGTCAAAACTTATAATATGCGAGGCTCTATCGAACATTAAGTTATTTTTTCCAACGAGTTTAATAAATTCAATAATATATGAACAAATGAACACGATTGTGAGATTCTATTTATCACATAAAATAACTGTAAAAGCTATTGTAATATTGATTTTCAGTCACTAGCACTATAGGAACATGTGTTGGGAACTGTAACAAACAAAATATAGTTACAAATAAATGTGTAAATAT